>APFE030562169.1:41473-103146 GCA_000404065.3 Pinus taeda
ATAAAAGTACCATAATTACATCAAAGAGAATCATCATTCACCTCAAAAATTCAAACTGAGTCAAATCTGCGTTTTCTGGGCTGTACAGTGCATTTCTGGGCAATTCTGCCTCACATGTCACGCCCCCCTGCCTGACGGGTCGCGCCCCTTTGGAGCCATGTTTGGGGCACTTGCAGGTGGCCAAATTGGGCAAGAGTAGGCTTGTTGGAAAATTCTATGAGTCTAATTTCCAACCCAACTGGAATTTTTGAATTTGGAGTTAATTTTCCCTGTCAAAAATCAATTCTCCCAAGACAGCTTTCTGTAGTTCAAAAAAGTGGCAGAAAGTCAAATTTTGCATGTTTTTTTTACTTTCTGGAGGCTCAAAACTTCACAAAATCTCAAGTCCATCCATGAGCATATGTAACTTTTCATGAAAAATCTGGAAATGCTGAGTTTTTGCAAAATGGAGTTTCCGGGATGAAGGGTCTCACGGGGGGTGAGACCCGTTAATGGGAAAAACCTGTGTTTGGCACAAAAAATTCACAAATGACAAAATTTTCTCCAAATTTCTTGAAATTTGGGCTGGGAGTCCCCAATCAAGTACCATGATCATTCGAAGAGGCTTTGGCCAAAATTTGGAGTGGATCGGGCGTTTTCCTTTGTTTTTGTGCTTTGGCCAACCGTCCTTGGAGCACCTTCGTTCTAGCCGGTATTTTTGACATTTCTTTAAAAACATGACACCTGTGCACAAAGTGAAGGAGGTTTTTCTTCCTTGGCATGTTTTGGACAAAAACCTCTCTCAGTTTGGAAAAAAGCATCTTTGATTGCTCAGAAACATCATTCTAGTGAAACTTATCCCGATGTGTGGAACAAGGGTTTTGGTCGAAATGAAGCGAAATGAAGGGGATAAGGGGCTTCTAAATTCTTGAGGAAATTTTTGGGAGTAGGGAGGGATGTTAGGAAGTAGGGGAAAGTGGAATCTCAGAGATTGATTGAGGGGAAGGGGTCCAAAAGGGAAAAACACAGGCCCAACCTAGAAAATTGCCAGGTTGTAGCAAGAAACTAGGGTTTGTGCAAAAATGAGGATTTTGGGGGATCTGAGTGTTGGGAACTGCTTGATAAGGTACATTAAGGATAGGGGAAGGTGTATGAACATCAGGAAACAATTTTTTCCATTTATTTGACCGTCCAAGAGAAATTGCATTCAAAACCCTAGGAGAGGGAAATGAACCTTGCCTAGGCACAACTGAAGCATGGATAAGATGTAAAATGACCCTATGGAATTTGACATGATGATGAAAACCCTATAAATGATGATAAGCTCAGCTGAATAGTGAAATTTGTTGGCATTTTGGCAACTTTGAAAAGAGTGAGAGAAAACCCTAGACCTAATGCCTAGTGACCAAATTTTGCTTGAAGACTCATTGAAATGACAAAATTTGACCTTGACACTTCAAAATCACTTTGTAAGAGCACATTTGATCACTGGAGGAAGGCTGGAAAGACTGACACTAACAGCCTGCATAGCCCAAGAAACTCCTTACCTCCTTTTGTGTTGTAGGTGGCATCAGGTTAACTAGGACTTGGATTTTCGCTGGATCCACCTTAATTCCTGAAGCGAAAATATGGTGTCCCAGAACTATACCTTCTGTCAACATCATGTAGCATTTTTCGTGACTCAATGACAAATTTGTTTCTATACATCTTTTCAAGACTTTCTTAAGATTGTTGAGGCAGTCATTATATGTGTTTCCGTAAACTGTGAAGTCATCCATGTAAACCTCTACACGTTCATGGACTAGATCAGCAAATATCGCAAGAACTGCTCTTTGAAAAGTTGTAGGTGCATTGCATAAACCAAATGGCAAAACATTATATGCATAGGTTCCCCATGGGCAAGTAAATGTTGTCTTGTCTTGGTCTTCTGTTGCTATTCTAATCTGGTTGTATCTGCTAAACCCATCCAAGAAAGAGAAAAATTTCTTTCCAGCCAAAGAGTCTAACACCTGGTCAATGAATGGTAGAGGAAAATGATCTTTTAATGTAGCTTTGTTTAATTCCCGATAGTCTACACATACCCTCCACTTTCCATTTTTCTTCGGTACAATAACCAGTGGAGAAACCCATTGACTATCTGAAATAGGATAGATGAATCCAACATTTAACTGTTTTTGTAGTTCCTCTTTCACTATTTCTTTCATCATAGGATTCATTCGTCTTTGAGGTTGTCTTACAGGTTTAAGTTGATCATCTGTATAGATGTGGTGGATACATGTGCTAGGATGAATTCCTTGCATATCAGTATAATCCCAGGCAAATGCTTTTGAGTATTTTTGTAGTAATGCAATTACCTCATGTTCTTGTTTTGATTGCAAGTGGTTCCCAATATTTAACTGTTTTCGAGGATATACCTCAATTGTTTTTATTGTTGGATTGGAAATTGTGTTTACAGGAAAGATGTCTATAAAAGAATTTCCCAAGGTTTGAATAGTACAAGTTTCCTGGAAACACTGATTCAAAAGGTTACTTGCAGCTTCATATTGGACTTCTCTAAGCTGCTCTGAAATACTTGGTTCCGAAATGAAAAGATCCATTAAGTCTTCATTTTCTTCCTCTTCTCTAAAATCAAAGAATTGATTTATACTTAAAACTGATTTAGTTTGTTGTTTTTCTTGAGTTTCAAGTACTAATTCTAAAGAAGTTGATTGTGCAGGTGAATAAAGAGAAATATGTTTCCTCTCATCTCCATGTGAAATAATCATGCTTCCTGATCTGCATCCTATGAAGGCATCAACGGTAGCTAACCATGGTCTGCCTAAGGTTAGAGGATGTCCTCCCAAATTTGTGTTTGGTTGCAGGATAAGGAAGTCAACAGGATACTCCCATGAATCCAAAGAGACTATGATATCTTCTAATATTCCTTCCGGAACAACTTTAGATCTGTCTGTTAGTTCTAATATTGTAGAAGTTGATGTAATGTTGTTTAATTTCAGAGTTTTCATTGTCTCCATTGTCATTACATTTATAGTTTCTCCAAAGTCTATTAATGTATTTGGTACTGAGAAATTATTTATTGATATAGTAACCATAGGGATACTAGGGTCAATATATTTCTCTACAATAGTTTGCGTAGACATGAGGCTTGCTAGTTTACCGATGACTTGAATTGTAGTGGGATCCTTTTTCTTTTTCCCTGATTTCTTAATGCATAATTCCTTTATTGTTTTAGCATATATTGGTATTTCTTTAATTGCCTTCAACAAAGGAATTTTTACATAAGCATTTTTTAATTCATCTAAAATATCAAATTCAGAAAGGGTTATTTCTTTTGGTTCTTCCACTAACCTTTCAGGATAAGGTGGTGTTTGAGTTGTAATTGTTTTTCCTTTCTGAACTTGTATTTCAGTTTGTGATTTTTCAGGTGATTCTCCTGGTTCAGTTGGTTCTTCTACGATTGGCGGAGAATCATTTTTAAGCACTTTGCCAGACCTTAAATGGACATCATTTAGAGGAAGAATAGAATATGTCAGAAAATATGTTGCTTCCTCTACAGTGTATGCAGACTTGTCCACTTTGTTATTTGGATTTGCCACTGGTTGGGCTGGTAATTGAGTTGGTCTGGGTTGATTTGAGGGTAACTGTAACTGTTGTGGTTGAGTCAACAATGGTGGTGGATTCTGCTGTTGAAATGGCATGGATGGTGGATATGCAGAATTTTGTTGCGGAAATGGCATGGATTGTGGATATTGTGGATATGGAAATGGCTGTTGGTATTGTTGCTGGTAATGTTGTTGATACTGTTGAGGTGGCTGGTTTCCATAACCATATCCTCTCCAACCTTGTGCAGGTTGTTGTGGATATTTTTGTGGAGGCCAAGCTTGCCATGGCATTGGAGAAGTCTAAATATTTTGAGGTGGATAGAGGTAATATTGCTGAGGGAATTGTTGTGGAGTTTGTTGAGGCATCCTAGGCTGTCATGGTCTTCGTGGTGCTACATAATAAAAACCTTCTATTCCTGACACTTCTTCCATTGAATTCATTTGTAATTCTTTCAATCTTAGACAATTTTCTATGGAATGATTTTCTGTACAAAGACCACATACCTGAATACTATCCAAAGGGCATTCTCTCAATGGATGTTTCTTTCTACATTTGGAACAAAAGATTGCTAAAGCTTGTTCTTTTTCTTCTTTCTTCTCGTTTGCCTTAAGAACATCTACTTGTGTTCCTAATGTACTTAGGAGGTCTGTTTTGAAGTTTTCCAATAAACTCCCTATTTCAGCTCTTGTGATCCCTCCTACAGCTGACTTTGCTGCTTTTGAACTTACTTCTCGTTTTCCAGTTTTTGACTTTCCTCTAGAATATTTTTGACATAACCCAACAATTTCTTCGAATGACAGATTTGAAATGTCTCATTTACCCATTACATTCAAAATGTCAAGGTATTCATCCCTTACACCTTTGAGAAAGATTGTTCGAATGGTGTCCTGATTTAAAGAGTGTTGTTTAGATTTTTGTAGATTATATGCAAATCTTTCCAAATATTCCTCTAAACTTTCATCTTCTTGTTGTGTCATTCTGAAAACATTTTCCTTGGAATCTCTAGATCTACAATAAGCTTGATATTTTTTAAGGAAGACTTTTCTCATGTCATCCCAAGAATTTATTGTTTGTTCTCCTAAACCCATGAACCATTTTAAAGTTGTTGCTTTCAATGTTGCAGGAAAAAGACGAAGTTTATGAATGTCATTAGTATATCCATATGTTCTACATAAAATATCAAATTCGAACATAAAAGCATCGGGATCTTCTGTGGACATTCCATAAAAATTTGGCAATATAGAAGGTGGAATATTTTTCATTTTCACTTCTTCTCCTAATATTGCACTTGTGTCTACTATCGGAAAGCCAAAGGTAGCCTCATGATCACCATCATCTTCTTGTATTTTCTGATCGTTTTCCATCTTCCTATCATTTTCTTGTTTTGCCTCCTCCTTTCTTTTCCTCCTCCATTCCCTTTGTTGTCTTTCATACTCAATTCGTTGCTCAGGAGTGAAGATAACAGATCCATGTCCTTCTTCCGCCATTGATTTAGTTGTTTCGATTTTGGGTGAAAATTCAGGTTGTTCAAAGACAGGTTGACTTATAGATGGAAAAACAGGTGGTTTTCCTTTGATAATTTCTTTTTGTTTTCCTGAAGTTGATGGTTGTTTTTGTTTTTCTTCCCAAGCTAACAAAGTTTGCCTCTCAATCAAAGTTAATCTTTGGCCAGTTCTTTGTTTTTCTACCAATTCCTCAATTATTAGATTACCAGTAACTGGGGTGTTTGATGATCCTATCTCTACTTGTGGGGGGTTTTTAATAAATCTACCTTGAGGATCTCTAAATCTAGGCATAAAGAAACATAATTAAAGAAAAGAAATGTAACTAATGTTTTTGTTTGATTTGGATTTTATCCCTCTATTGACTATGCCGATATTTGCCTCCCTGGCAATGGCGCCAAAATGTTGAACTAATTTATGTACCTAAACTAACACAATTATTTCTTATCAATCCGGGTTGTTTATGCTTTGAGGCAAGTTCACTATATGTGAAGATCAGATATAATCAAATCTTGAAAGATAAATTATTCATAAGCTTAAAGCAATACATCCTACAACTCTAATTCAACTAGTTTAAAGTAGAGGAAAAATATTGAGGTGCTTCTTGACTCAAGAAGTCCACCTTTGCCTCAAATATCACTTAGTGAATCAGAGATTAAAATCAAGAACTTAAGATGGATAAATTGTTAATGAAAGAAGCTATTAACTTAAGAGACACATAAAGTATTTCATCATAATTTATTCATCTCAATACCAAAATCACAATAAGAAACTACTTGCATGCAACCCAAAGAAACTAGTTGTAATTCATCATTTCAATAGAAGAGATGCTCAACTTGAACACTTGTGTTTCTTCAACTTAATAAAGTGATGAATAAGCTAAGAACTAAAGCAATCAACCACCATGCATGAACCATAAAGCAATCTGAAATAAAGCTTTGAAAAACCAGTTCTACATTAAACAGATTACAAGAAATGAAACTAGTTAACAAGGAAGTGTACTTAGCTTGGAGTGGGGGCCCTCCACCCTTGCCTTGCACACTTGAGAAGTGATATCAGAAGCTCAAATCAATTACAAATCCATAGCATTGAGTAGCAAAATAATAATAGCACAAGTCTTTAAATTAACTCCTCAATCCAAAAGTGTCACAGCATAAAAGTATAATAAGTCAATACATAAGCCATCAAAGTTGTGGCTCTTAAATGAGAAGTTTCATGAAACAAACTGATCTATATTCACTCTAACAAACCCATCTACTCTAATCCATCTATCCAAGTCGAATTCACTACTCCCATCCCAAGAAATATGACAAATCCCATAGAATCTCAAAACTGCCATATTTCTATGGGATTTCTGGATGACTAGTCATGATTGACTAGCACCAAATGGGCCTAATAAAGCTTGTTCTGTTTGAACTAAGCATAGGTGGCTTAGTCCTAGTTCCCAAGCTTTTCATTCATGTATTCAATTCGTGCCCAAGTGTCTTGCACCCACATTAACCATAGAATGATTACGAGAATTTCTGAATCTGCCAAATTTGCACTTAAAATCAAACTTTCATAAAAATTTTAGAAATTGACAAATTAAAGCTAAATACCTGAATGGATATCAAATATACATCAAAATGGAATGAATGAAGTGAAAATGGATGATAAATAGATGGTTTAGTAAGTTTCTTAGAGCAAAATAAGACCAAAACTAAGGCCTAACACCCTGTACCTATAGAGCCCAACAAATGTCGTCAAAACCACCTCATATTCCTGCCCAACCTTCACTTATGTCAAGCTCACAGGTTCAGATTTTATATAATCAGCACTAGCTACACTTTTGTTTAATTTCCTGTCTCTGAGACGTAGATGAAGAGGAATGAATTCAAAATATCCAATATTGGGAACCACTATGAATATTGCATTTTCTAGTGAGGATGTGGGATCTATTTTGGCACCAATGCAAACTTCAGTGGCACCATATGCTGAAGCCAACAATGGTAAATTCCCTGCATAATGTCTCGGTTTCCTATCATGATAGGAATGATATACTTAGCATTGGGCCAATGTTTTGGGATAACTCCATACCAATTCTCAACATTCTTACACTTCCTGTAGATTGCATTTATCAAATTTGGATCAGGAAGTTGTCTTTAAGTGTGACTAAAAAAAAAAAAATTGGCTTATTTTCCATTCTAATTTGTTTAGAATTTTATAAGGATTTATTAAAATCACGAGATTTATTGGTTAACTCTGAACAATTGAAGTGCCTTGAATTTTTTGAAAGTGCTAAATATATATTGCAATAAAAAAACCAATTTAAATCACACAAATCAAAATACAACCATAATTTTTTTAACTAAACATTTACCAAAAGAAATCCAAAAAGCCTTTGCTATGATTTGCCCATTGGGTTTCCCTTCCTAATATCATCACAAAGCTGTTGCTAGACTTGCTCAAAGGTCATTATGTATGAAAAAATTGATGACCTAAATTGTACCTCGTTTGAGTAGAGACGCCCACATGAAAGATAGCAGTACATGGATTCCCGAGACTCAGATCCAAATATAACCTCATCTAGGCTGCATCCCAAGATCTGGATGTTCTCGTTATATAATTTAAGAGGTTGATGTAGAAGGTAGTAAGCCCTCTTTGGTGTAAGATTGGTTCCTACATACACAAACTGAAGGACTCTTGATTGGAAATAACCGAGATGTATAAGCCGATGAAATACAATAGATGTGCAAAGATCTTCATTGAATGGTAATTGTTTCCGTTTTTTTCAAAAGTTTTTGACTACATAATTTTAGAATTATCAATCATAATTCTCTTTTTAGACATTGCCTTGGAGTATCGATGTTATTAATGGCCATTCTCTGTTGAAACATTGCCCTTTTTAGTCTTTATGCATTTGAAGAGTTTGGCGTGTCTTTATAATTGAATTAGTTTTAGTTGTGGTGGGCTAACTTTATAGCTTAGTATTAGTAAATTTTTAGGGGCTAGGATTTGTTTTTCTTTGGCGTGTCTTTATAATTGAATTAGTTTTAGTTGTGGTGGGCTAACTTTATAGCTTATCATTAGTAAATTTTTAGGGGCTAGGATTTGTTTTTCTTTGGCGTGTCTTTATAATATTGAATTAGTTTTAATTGTGGTGGGCTAACTTTATAGCTTATTATTAGTAAATTTTTAGGGGCTAGGATTTGTTTTTCTCTTCGTATCTTCGTAACTGGAAGTCGCAACAAAGAAATTTTGAAATATCTTTTGAATTTCCAAACAATCCACGTTCTCAAAAATTACCAACTGAAATGATCCTTGAAACTAAACAAATCTAAAACAATATTGTTAATATTATTTTTAATAAATATGATGCTTACATTGTTAATATTATTTTCAATAAATATGATGCTTTCATAAAACAAATATTTTAATGAAACAATTTAATAGTTATCTGTGGAGTGTTTTTATGCGACCTACCTTATTTGTTATCTAAACCTAAATTATTGCTATTCATTTAAAATGATAACAGGACGTACCTCACACAAAGTATAAATATCCCATAGCCAGCCCATTGGAAATATTTTAATGCGTGCAAGGTAGGAATGTTTTGCACTCTTTGTAATGTGATCATTTAAGTTCATATTTGAGGTTTGAAATGCTTGTTTGTTTGTTTATGCAAAACCTTAATGCCTAAGAAAGGGTTTGATTAGCTTACTTGTTTCACTCGTTAAGCAAATATTGTAATGTATGAGCCAATACTAATTTACCTTGATATCATTCTTTCTGGTCGTTGTATTATGTATCCATAAGCATGTGGGGTGAGCTGCATTCTACAAACAATTTTTGCTTAGTTTGCAATGGTAAAATGTCAATTTAGTATAATATTTAAAAATAAAGAAAATATAAATAATTTTATAAATAAATTTTATTTTTATTTTTATTTTATCTTTAACATAATACTAAAACTAAATAATTTTAAGGACGCGAAGAAGAAGAAAAATAATTTGACACAATTTGTGCTATAAGATATCACTCATCAAAGGAATATCTTTGCCATCTTTTTTTGTTTCCATTAACTAACATTATCAATGATGCGTTAAGATATCACTCATCAAAGGAATATCTTTGCCATCTTCTTTTGTTTCCATCAACTAACATTATCAATGATGTGTTGTATAAAATCAGGAATTAATGTGTACACATACATACTATGGTAGTTGCTAAATCTTGTAAATAATGAAAATTTTGCATCTTGGTTTTTTTTGGTGTTTTTAATACATTGAAAGTTAAGATACATTTATATTAGTTTTAGGTTTAATAGTCCCAAATATACTTTAAAAATTGAAAAATATACATAATATCCATTCTAAAATATACACTTACTTTAATGACATAAATACATTTGCATCCTACGTAACATTAAATGCGATTAAAGACTTAACTTGTTTACACAATAACAATTTTAGATGGTTGCATTTTGAGCTTGACGATCCCATCCATTGGTGCAATTTTCAATGTGGTTATCAGAATTTCGTAAAACCATTTAAGGTGTTGTATTCAACATTAAATATTTTATGTCTAATGCTTTATTATTTATGCCTATGGCATGTCCATTTTAGAATAAGGCTTTTAGAATTTTAATTTAATTATCAATAACGGATGGTAGACATTTAACTTCCATAGAAGATTCTATAATATTTTTAGTAGTGTGCGCAAATCAAAGTTCAAGATTTATTTCCAAAATAATCATTATTTTTTTGTCAATTTAAATGTATATATATTAGCTTTTATTATTATTTATCAATAATAATAATAATAAGATACAATGAGCCCTCTGTAGAGTTGTATTCCTATTTAACATTTTTGAACTAGGTAAAATAAAATTAAAACATAAAATGAATAATATAATTATATCCATTATATTTAATAATCAATTTATATCCATCTTAAACTCTAAGACTACCGAGAGCTAAGAGGATCAACCCTTGAGCGTGCAAATTTTTTTAAAGTGAAAATAATTGATTCCCTCTGGGTACTTTGATAGATCCATAATTAAAATGGATATAAGCAATTTGTTAATTCTAATTGATTTTTTCATTTTAACACCTGATGCAATAAATGTTTAATAATTTTGTGCATTAATTTATCAACACAGCCATATTATATATATATAATATATATATATATAATATATATATATATATAATATATAATATAAGAAGTACTCTTTAAGTGTGACTTTTGGGAAATTTTTCCGGTTTATTTTTTGATCTAATTTGTTTAGAATCTAGCAAGGATTCATTGAAATCACAAGTTCGACAGGTGAAATTTTCACAATCAAAGTGTCTCGGAGTTTTTGAGGGTGTTGAATCCATATATGCAGTCAAAAAACTAGTTCAAACAACACAAATCAATATTTGACCACAATTGTTTTGGCCAAATTCCAGTAGAAATCCACCAAAAAACTACTATAAATAATTTAAAATAGCAAATAGAATAACTAATAAAGTGATTAGTAACTAGCACAAACACATTAATAAATGTGGTTGATAAACGTCGTAGGCGTATATTAGCCACAATTATGAATACACATCAATACACATTTATACGAACTTCAGTATATGCTATTGTCCATTCATATATATCAAATGTAAATTATTGTGCATATTACTATATTAATGTATTTAAATGTAAATTTATATATTAATTTATTTAAATGCACATTATTGTGCATTAATGTGCTTTGGTGTGTGTACATTATTGTTATGCACATAATGTATATTAACTAAAGTACATTGATGTATAGTAATGTATATTAACATACACTAAACCACTTTGAAATGGTTAATGAGGTTGATATAGCCAAAGGCTTCATTTGTATGTACGAATGATAAATTTATAACAATAGAAATAACAAGGGATTAATACCAAAAACATTGTGGTTTATAATCCCTTTTATTTTACTATTAATCCCTTGGGTTTATAATATCAATCCCTTGTGTTTAATACTAAAACCACAAGGGATTATAAACCCAAGACAATAACATTAACTGAACGGATAATAAACCCAAGGGATTAATATTAAAAAACCAAGGAATTATAAACCCAGGGGAACAATATTGATACAAGGGATTAATGCTAAAATCCCTGAGGTTTATAATCCCTCAGGTTTTTACTATTAATTTGTTGGGTTATAATATCAATTCATTGGGTTTAATACTAAAACCCCAAGGAATTATAAACCCAAGGCAATAACATTAACCCAAGGGATAATAAACCCAAGAGATTAATACTAAAAACCCAAGCGAACAAAAGCAAGTGATTAACCCAAGGTATATAAACTACAACATAAATATTAAAAATCCTAAAATAAACATGCCTGAACATGGTTGACAATATTTGAGACAATCTCATTCATAATGTGAAGTTTGACAATGCTTAAGCATGGTCAATATTAATTCCTTGGGTTTAATATTATTTCTTATGGTTTTTAATCCCTTAGGTATACTATTAGTCCCTTGGGTTTATAATATGAATCCCTTGGGTTTAATACTAAAAGGACAAGGGATTATAAACCCAAGGTAATAAAATAAACCCAAGGGATCAATACTAAAAACCCAAGGAATTGTAAACCCAAGGGAATAATATTGATACAGGGATTAATACTAAAAGCCATGAGGCTTATAATCCCTCAGGTTTTTACTATTAATCCCTTGGGTTTAATTCCCTTAGGTTTATAATATCAACTCCTTGGGTTTAATACTAAAACCCCAACACATTATATACCGAAGGCAATAATATTAACCCAATGGATAATAAACCCAAGGGATTAATACTAAAAACCCAACGAATTATAAACCTAAGGAATACACCCATGGGATTAACCCTAGGTATTGAAACCCAACAAATTAACCTAAGGTATATAAACCATAACATAAATATTATAAACCATAAAATAAACATGTCTGACAATGTGAAGTTTGATAATGGTTGAGCATGGTGAACCACCTTTATATATGTTGGGTTTATAATATTAATTCCTTGCGTTAAATATTATTCCTTTTGGTTTAAAATCCCTTAGGTTTAATACTAAAAACCAAAGGAATTAAAAACCCTTGGGAATATTGTTAAACCCTTGGGCTAAAAAACCCAAGGAATCGATATTATAAACCCTAAAAAATAATAAACCCAAGGGGTTAATGCTAAAACTGCAAAGGATTATCAACCCAAGGGAATTAATTGCAAATCCTTTGAATAATATTATACGTTACAAATATGAACCATAGATTAATAAACCCAAGGAATTGATATTATAAACCCAATGGGTGAATATCAAAACCCCAAGGGACTATAAACCCAAGGGAATAATATTAATCGAATGCATAATAAACCCAACGGATTAATACTAAAAATCGTAGCCTTTATATTAACCCAAGTGAATAATTAACCTAAAGGATTAAAACTAAAAATAGAACGGTTGGCCATGGTTGACAATGCTTCATTTCGTATTGAGACAATCTTTGTCACAATGTGATGGTAACCCATGGTTGAGCACGGATGACCATGGTTGTAACAATGTGATGTTTGACCAAGACACATTATTTGCCACAATGTCATAATGGTTATTGACTATGGTTGGCCATGATTTACTAGGGTTTTATCAACCAGGATTGATTTCAATATTATAACAATCTTTGTGAGAATGCCACGTTCAAACATGGCTTACCATAGTTTATTTCCATGTTGAGACAATCATTGTCATAATGCGACATTGGTTGATATTGAGAAAATCTTTGTCACAATGTCACATTGGACTATTCTTGACCATGACTATAAACCCGATGGATTCAATTTAACCCAAAGACTAATATTAGAAACCCTATGAATAATATTATACCTTAGGAATATGAAACCTTACATCTCGAAATCCAAGTGATTGTTATTATAAACTCAAGAGAATAATAAACCGAAGGGACTATATTAAAAGCCCAAGGGATAATAAAACCCAAGGCAATAATATTAAACCCAAGGGATAAATATTATAAACCTAAGGTATAAAAACCCTAAAATAAACATGGTTTACAATGCTTTACTATCATTGATTTTCATACTAAGACAATCTTTGTCATAATGCGACATTGGACCATGGTTGACCATGGTTGTTGATTTTCATATTCAGAGAATCTTTCTCACAATGTAACATTGCACCATCGTTGACCATGGTTGAGCATGATTGTAAACCCAAGAGATTTATATTAAACTCTTTGATTAATATTTTAACCCCTATCAATAATATTATACCCTAGGAATATGAACCATTACATTAATAAACCCATGGGATGAAAATTGAAAACCGAAGGGATTATAAACCCAAGAGAATAATAGTAAACCTATTCCCAAATATTATAAAGTCAAGACATAAATATTAAAGCCCTTAAATAAACATCTTTGACAAGAGTTCACCACATAACATTTTTCACTAAAGAAGAGTTTTGATAATTCAAAGCTCGGCTATGGTTCAACAACTTTAGGACAAGCTTTGTCACAATGCGACATCACACAATGGTTGACCATGCTTTATTTTTCTCTTCACACAATATTTGACATAAAACAACATTGAACCATCGCTGAAAATATTTTAGAATGTGAAGTTGTTGAAAGAAAAAATATTTTTCACAATAGCAAAAGTTGGGCTTATTATCCTATAAATCAAAATGCATTCAACAAAACTACAAGAAAGTTGAATGTTCAACAAATGAATGAATAAAATATTGAATATAATGGAATAATATGAAATGGCATGAAAAAACCAACTACGAAAAAATCAATAATCAAATAAAATTGATAAACAATATAACACATGGCAACAACAATGACAAGGAAATCGAATTTCCTCACATTTCAACTCGAAAGTAAAAAAATTATTGACATTTTATTGAAATCTATGGATATTTATTTCACATGTCTTAACATGTACAAATTCCTAAACAAAAAATGAAATTCAAATACTCAACGATAACACAACTATTTCACGCGAGCCTTTTCCAAAACACACCTTGGACGGTGACAAAAACAACACCAGCTCAAATCAACATCATAATGGTCACGATACTTAGCGCTCTCCAACCAATCCCTTCTAGTTTTCCTCCCAACTTCTCTTACGTGCAAATGATATAGTGTTTGCACATCTGATTTCATTACACCTAAGACACAAATATGCTCATCAATAAAAGAAGGATGGAATCCATGTTTTTTATCTAGCCTTTTGCGAATATATGAAACAAAACTTAAGCTTGAAGCAATATATTTGATCACCTCAATGTAATAAATGTCATCGTGGTTGTCTATATCTGCATTTCAATCACAGAAAGATAGGAAAAAAATTAGCGCATAAATAAAGAAACAAACAAATATAAAGAAACAAAAAATAACTTGAATTTTTTATTTTTTCTATTTGCTTTAACGGGATATAAACAATTTCTTAGACATAAATCAAATACGATTCAAAATATGGAGAGAAGAAAGAAAAAACAACATTAAAATTATACAACAAATGTATATAAACCCTTATATATTTTCTTCAAAACAAAAATAAAAACAATGGCCATAAATGTAAGAGCATTAAAAAATAGGATAAAAGAGAGCAGAAATAGGTTAAATTAAACAAATCAAACAACTAGAACACCATCAACAAATCAAATATCCATGCAATATTTTGAAAACCCTCAATTTTCTGACTTTTGCAATTAACAAATATATTTATATGATGAGAAAGCAAGACAAGGAAATTGCAAGAAACAACAAGATTTATATAGAGCTAATCGTCTTTTTCTGAAAGGCATGCAAAAAAACTAAACCATTCAAACAATATTAAACCCTTCAAATATCAGTCGAAAGCATAAATAAACGTAACAAATTGATAAGATAAAACAAGGTATATAAACCATACAAAAACTATCATAAACACTATGAAATAATTAAGTAAGGGGATCAACACTGAAAATCCAAAAGCATTGTAAACTAAAGGGAAATATATTAAACCCAATATATATATCTATATATATATATTATAATATATATATATATATATATATATATATATATATATATATAACTAAAATCATGGTAGGAAAAAACATAAACCATTAATAGCATTTCTAGCCACTTTACAACAATAGTCAACTCAATTATGGATAAAAAAACCTCAAAATTATACAGATGTCAATCACTACTCCTCTTTTTTCCTGAGTGTAACATAAGCATTGTTTTGCATTTTTGCATAATGCTGATAAGAAAAAGGTGGTGAAACTCGTAAACCATCAATCAATCTCACTCTCGATATAGTTGTAAAGGTCAAGCCCAACCTCTCCCTGTCTCCAATATCTATAGTGGCTCGTTGCAAAGTCATCCCTTATGACTTGTGTATAGTCAAGCCCCAAGCCATTTTTAATGGCATTTGTCTAAGGTTCTCTCTAAGAATAGGTGTTATCAACACAACATTAGGACAACCATTGTCAAATGGAGCACGAGTGTACTTCTCGAAAATAACTATAGAAAACTATGGAGTTTGAGGCGGATGTGTATCGGGTGAATAAAAGATATCTTTTATAAACCCAACAACACCATTTACCAAACCAGCTTCCACTCACAAATTACACATAAGCATGACACGCTGACCACATCATAACAAGACCTCACGATATAAGACATCATCATCACTATCAACAATATCTGATCTCCTAGCACATTCCAATCAACACACCTAGAAATTAGGCAATTCAAGGATTTGAGCATTTTGCGATTGTGCAAATTAATAAGATCATTCGTTGCAAACAAGTGTACCGAAGAATAAAATAAAACCTTTTCTTGAGAATCCAAGCAGCTATTGACATGCGTCCATGAAGATCCCAATCATCCAAAAATGCTTAGCATTTCTTGTATTCGTTAAAAGTTTTCGAAAATAGGCCTGCCTTGGATCATCTCCCTGTTGCCTATACATTTTATCCAATGTAACAAGGTTGAATCTTTCCCACAACACTTTCTTGGTTGTTCTTCCTACATAAAGGGGTTTATCCCTAACTAGAGGAAGCTTCCCAATATCACCCAAAAGAATCATCGACCTACCACCAAATGAAGAATCCTTCTTTTCCAGAAAAGCCTCTCACAAAAGTGAATCTATTTTCATAAACAACCTAGGCCCAAGAAAGCTAATTTCATTAATTAAAATATAACAAATGTGCCTCATTTCTTCCTGGAAATTTGATAGAACTTGACCATTAAGTGTTTTCATATATTTAATAGGTATTTTCAAAGAAGAGTGTATTGTTTTCCAATGTATATTAAAAGCAACTAAACCAGTTGGAGAAAGCAATAATATTGGATTGTTTCCAACCATCATTGCAGTTGAAAGAGCATGAAAAATACAATGAATGAAAACATATTTTCCTATTATAGCAGTTCCTTGATTAATCAATAGAAAATGATCATATTCTAGAGCATTAAGAAAGTGGTGAAACACAATTTCAAAATCAACACGTTGTTTCTTCGATAATTCTGAAGGAAGGGCAATTGTATCCCAACAAAATTTATATTAAGAACACCGAAAGACTTTGTGTCTTCTATAAAATGGATTTCTTATTGAATAATTTCATCTCACAACATTGTTTCCTTCCAATTTTGGTGAATATCAACGTACCTTCTACCAAGGTTTTGAAGATCTTAAATGTTCACATTGTTTGCGGGAACTATCCGAGAGAAAATTTTCCACTCTTCAAAATCCTGATCAACATTTTCCTCATGCACTATGGGCTCACCATATTCTTCATTATTATTTTTTTGAAAAGGAGTACGATCAACATGCCACACATTATATCTATATCGGAAATTCCTCAAGTTCTCAATGATTGTTTCTCTTTTGTTCCCAATATCAAAAGTGGTTCCGTGAAATGGATTGTACAACAAAACTCATACCAACAAAATGTTTTGAACTCTTCAGAGTCTTCATCTGGAACAACATGAAAACACGGCCATACACAAACAACATGGGAATCTTATTCTTTCCATTGCTCATGTCTACTACCAACATACAAAATCCATGATCTTGTTGTTTCAATAAGGTACAAATGGACCAAAAAATGTGGCCTCGTTTGAAAGACCTCAACAAAATTGTTGCCACAAGAAATTTCATCATAATGTACTATAATCCTTTGGTAATGTCTCTTCCCAACGTTCAAAGGGAAAAATTTATGACTATAAACAACAATAGGCAACTTTAACAACATATGGCAACTTTCCTGTGCTCCTATGTCATGCTCAACAAGAGTTTCAACAAGGAACCTTCTATGTGTAGCCAACACAGGACCATCACATGCACTGCCAGAAGAAACTCTTGTCAACATATCATGATAACTTTCAGATCTTCTTTCTACCTTTGAAGCATACTTGGAAATATATTTAAACAAAACGTGACGAGAAACAACAGGTTGACAATATACATTTTCTCGCCACATAGTCAAAAGATCTGCATTGTGAACATTTAAACGATCATCGTTCCAAGTAGGTACATATTTATTTTCCCTTTTTCACCCACATATAAAGTGGACTCTACATGAACCTACCACAGAGCTTCGTATCAGCAACAAAGGATCGACCCCTTCTTCCTCAAACACGAATCTACACCGCATTTCGTGTGTCTCTGCACTCGACTGACCAAATGATCATAATCTTCTTCAATCTTACAAGAAAAAAATTGTTGTGTATTTAAGAGGCATAGATCATCATTTACACTTCTAGCTATCATGAAATTTCGACGATGTATGCTACGCGGATTCCAAGCTATCACATATTTGTCAAAAACTGCTTTGCTACATCGAGACTCAAAGGGTTCAACCAATCCATTCTCTAAACATCAGGAGCTCCAGGAAACCATAGAAACCCGTGGATGTGTGCAGAGCCTCTATGTTTCCACTCATATCTGAAAAAGGAGACATGAAATTAACAAATATAAACATAAAAAAATTCCAAACAATATGTTCAAAATCCAACACAACATAACAAAAACACAAAAGAGAAAACTTGTACCAAAAATCACTTACCCCAAGATATTTTTGTAAAACAACCTCACGAAAAATAGTAAATATTTGGTGCATATAATTAGAAACAATATGCATATATTGAATAACATTGGAAACTTTTCTCACATGCTCATTTCGATGCCCACATTGGCTATTCAAAGGCATGACACTATGCAAGTATGGCCACTTTATGTAAGTTGTAGTTAACGTAAAAAACCAAGTAGGGAAACCCAACTGAGTGATCATGTCGGTCAGCTCAGACTGGGAATTTATCCAATATGCCCTTGTACCCCTAAGGGATGAATCAAAATGCATTAATTTTTCAACCAATTTATTGTTTATCAAATCACGAAGTTCTTGCCGCAATTGTTCAATAGTAGAAGGTGCATTTTCATGTAAACCTTCTTAAAAAAACATTGTCATTTCCTGACTACGATGCCACATAATCGTATTAAAAATAAAGTACTGAAATCTAGGGTGGCTTCCAAATCTTTGATCATAATATCTCAGCAGGTGCAAACCATATTCATGCATTTCAATGTTGCAAACACGTGGATGCAACCACTCAGCATTTCCAGTTGGGAACAAAGTCAGGAATACCATGACCAACAACCCTTCTGTATTGTATTCACTAATAGGAGACGTACCAATATTTGGCCATTATAAATGCTTTGTGTTTGTCGCTTCTGCATTTTCAATAAATCTTCTTATTCGATCAACCTCCCTGCAGTCATTAGGTAAACACGACAAAAATGATGATGGATGGGACCGCAAGGAATTAGCACCCTCTCTTTCAATGTCCTCCCCAACCCCACTTGTTTCATCTAAATTTCTATCAATATGTTGTAGCATGCTTAACACATTAGTAGACCTTTCTGGGAGAGCTATAATTGAATCCATATCAATTTCAGCGTCCCTGTAATATTTATCCATTTGAATTTTGTAAAGCAACGCATCCATCATATGTTTTCTCTTCACATAGCATTCATAATATCTCACTTCAACACCACGTCTTCTCACAATAATATATCAAGTTGTTCAACATGGCGAGGAAGTTTCTTTGCAATCGTGGAAATATCTTGTAGAAAACTTATTGTATGACCACTATATTTATATTGACCACCACGAGCATGAGTCACTTGGATTATTGGATTCACCCTTTCTATAAGAATTTATTCAACTTGTGTCAAAACTCTTAAAACTTTAGGTTGCTCACCTAGATCCATGTTGTTAAACCGAGAAAAATGATGTGAGCCTTTCTACCCTTTTCACCTTTTAGATATGGGCCCTTCATGCCATCTTAGAACTTGTATACCTGGATAACATTCATTACACACTTGGCACATTTTCACAACAGACAAGAAATCAAGCCTCAAACAATTTTTTTTATGTGCTTCAAGCATGTTGTCACTAAAACAAAAAAAATGACCTTCATTCCCCCTACCAAAAGGCATCTGAACCTGCCAATGATCAAAAGAAACCGGGGTGCTTGCAACATGGGAAATTTCATTTCTTCCCATTGAATGATGAACATCCACTCCCCTTACTTCATTAAAAACATGTTCATTCTGCAAACAAAAATGTATAAAACATTATGTAAAAACAAAGAACGTTAACAATGAAAACACAATATGTTGAAGTAACTAACAATTTCAAAATAAAGACAATATAAATTTCGGTGGTTGCTGCATTCTCCAACCAGAAATTGAGGAACGGACAAAGATCGCCCTACATGGCAATATGGTTGTCGTTAGATATTGAAATTAAACATTGTTATTAAACAATATTAAATAATGATTAAACACAACAAACCAAATTCTTTATTTAAATATTGAAAATGCAAGAAAGTAGATAAAGCACCTGTGGAATCCTCAAAGGAGAAGTTTGTAGCCTTTCCCTATAGTGAACAACATTAACAACATAGTTACATGGAGGGACACTAGGCCCAACATCCGCAACAGATTGTCATAAATTGTTAACCATCCTAGCAAGCATACTACTATCAACAAACTAATCAGATGCAAGTTCTTGTTCAAGGCCTTCGTGTCAATTAACTTCCATTATAGAAATTCACCCATCATTTCGAGATTTCCCACAATTCCCATTTCTTTGAATGTGGGATTTGTAAATACAACCCATTGAAACAACACAAAAAAGAGTGAAACATCATAGAGGTGGACACATATTTTGCAGCAAATGATGTGTTTAACTGAATATGTCAAAACATTCTTCCTGCGAAAAAACACTAAACCTTCCATACGCATTGAATTCAGGAGCACTAGACTCTCCATTTATTGCATTTTGAGAACCCAACCCATGAGCTTCAATTCTCATAGACAAATCTCACTACACCACAACTGAATAGGAGCAAACAGGAAAATCTGTTACCAAAAAATTGAGGTGAGGAAAAATAATAGGAGAAAAAAATGTTCAACAACAAATATTTTTCGAACAACATGAATAAATAAGTGAAACTGAAAAATTTTGACCACCTGTACTGCTTCAGCAGTGGCAATACGCAAAGATTCAAGTGGACTAACAAAGTTGAGTAAGTAGTTGCTATTAGGAACACCACAACAAACATTGTCAGTGGATTGATCCACATTGTCTAAAATGTGAGGAACCATATCGCTATCAACAAACAAACCAAAGGCCACAAATTGCGCATTTGTAACTGAAATATCTTCTAACAATGACGAACTTCATTGATTGTTTCTAGAGGACGCTTCATTGTTCATCGGTTCTGAATCTCTTACAAAACAAGAAGGTGCAGAAACAAGTCAAATTAAAAAGCAATATAAAGAGAAAAAATTTGGTGCAATCAATATGAATTTAAAAAACGTTCAGAAAATTATCATTCCAAAGACAATCATGATATTACAATACTCACAATTGTCAACTCCAACATGTCCATGATTTGTTGAAGTTTTTTTTCTTTGTTGGTAAACAACCCTTCTGCGAGCATTTATAGCATCCTTGTTTTATCGATACTACTCCCTTTGATATTCATTTGTTTTCTCATGGGAGGAAGGGGAGTGAACTCTTTTACCTACACGCTTGCTCATTTCTTCACTTGAAATGTATACAACAATTGTAGACTCTTTTTTCTCACTCTATTTTCCATAACCCCAACAATGGTAAAGAAACCATATTCATAGCACAATGAACCCCCAATACTTAAAAAAAAAAAATCTAAAAATGAAACGAACACTTCATAAACAGAAGAAAAAAACAACTAGAAAACTACTAAAGAAAAGCCAAAAAAGTAACGACATATCAAAAAACTAGGAAAAAAGATAGAAATCTTTCCTTTCCAAACAACTACTGCCAAGAAATGTATTTTTCCAACAAAAAATTTGAGACAAATATTCTAGATCATGACAAACATCATACAAAGCAATATTTATATTTGAAAAAAAAAAAATCAATCTCCACATAAATATGTGCTTAGTGAAACATCACAATTCAAAACACAAAGATTTCAAATTCAAATTTGAAATTATTGGACAAATTCTACATTTCCAACAACATGTAATAACAAACATCTCCAATTCTCAAACACTATATATTGTCACCCACAGTTACTGGTGATATGTCTACAATAGAATCAACATTAGGAAGAAGCGAGAATACATTTCCATTTTCGATGTATACATTGAAATGATCAATAGTAGGATTATGGAACCCTGATGTTTCCAACATCGAGACACCATCAGGAATTGCTTCTGTGCAAACCCCACTGTGCATATAATATAGCTTAAATTACACTTGGATCGAACAACTTGTGTCAAAACTCTTAGAACTTTAGGCTGCTCACCTAGATCCATGTTGTTAAACCGAGAAAAATGATGTGAGCCTTTCTACCCTTTTCACCTTTTAGATATGGGCCCTTCATGCCATCTTAGAACTTGTATACCTGGATAACATTCATTACACACTTGGCACATTTTCACAACAGACAAGAAATCAAGCCTCAAACAATTTTTTTTATGTGCTTCAAGCATGTCGTCACTAAAACGAAAAAAAATGACCTTCATTCCCCCTACCAAAAGGCATCCGAACCTGCCAATGATCAAAAGCAACTGAGGCGCTTGCAACATGGGAAACGAAATTTCTTCCCATTGAATGATGAACATCCACTCCCCTTACTTCATTAAAAACATGTTCATTCTGCAAACAAAAATGTATAAAACATTATGTAAAAACGAAGAACGTTAACAATGAAAACACAATACGTTGAAGTAACTAACAATTTCAAAATAAAGACAAGATACATTTCGGTGGTTGCTGCATTCTCCAACCAGAAATTGAGGAACCGACAAAGATCGCCTTGCATGGCAATATGGTTGTCATCAAATATTGAAATTAAACATTGTTATTAAACAACATAAAATAATGATTAAACACAACAAACCAAATTCTTTATTTAAATATTGAAAATGCAAGAAAGTAGATAAAGCACCTGTGCAATCCTCAAAGGGGAAGTTTGTAGCCTTTCCCTATAGTGAACAACATTAACAACATAGTTACATGGAGGGACACTAGGCCCAACATCCACAATAGATTGTCATAAATTGTCAACCATCCTAGCAAGCATACCACTATCAACAAACTATTCAGATGCAAGTTCTTGTTCAAGGCCTTCGTGTCGTTCAACTTCCATTATAGAAATTCACCCATCATTTCGAGATTGCCCACAATTCCCATTTCTTTGAACGTGGGATTTGTAAATACAACCCACTGAAACAACACAAAAGAGAGCAAAACATCAGAGAGGTGGACAAAATTTTTGCAACAAATGATGTGTTTAACTGAATATGTCAAAGCATTCTTCGTGCGAAAAAACACTAAATCTTCCATACGCATTGAATTCAGGAGAACTAGACTCTCCATTTATTGCATTTTTAGAACCCAACCCGTGAGCTTCAATTCTCACAGACAAATCTCACTGCACCACAACCGAATAGGAGCAAACAAGAAAATCTGTTACCAAAAAATCGAGGTGAGGAAAAATAATAGGAGAAAAAAATGTTCAACAACAAATATTTTTTGAACAACATGAATAAATAAGTGAAACTGAAAAATTTTGACTACCTGTACTGCTTCAGCAGTGGCAATACGCAAAGATTCAAGTGGACTAACAAAGTTGAGTAAGTAGTTGCTATTAGGAACACCACAACAAACATTGTCAGTGGATTGATCCACATTGTCTAAAATGCGAGGAACCATATCGCTATCAACAAACAAACCGAAGGCCACAAATTGTGCATTTGCAGCTGAAATCTCTTATGACAATGACGAACTTCATTGTTTGTGTCTAGAGGACGCTTCATTGTTCATCGGTTCCGACTCTCTTACAAAACAGGAAGGTGCAGAAATAACTCAATTTTAAAAACAATATAAAGAGAAACAATTTTGTGCAATCAACATGAATTTAAAAAACATTCAGAATATTATCATTCCAAAGACAATCATGACATTACAATACTCACAAATGTCAACTCCAACATGTCCATGATTTGTTGAAGCTTTTTTCTTTGTTGGTAAACAACCCTTCTGCGAGCATTTATAGCATCCTTGTTCTATCGATACTACTCCCTTTGATATTCATTTGTTTTCTCACGAGAGGAAGGGGAGCGAACTCTTTTACCTACACATTTGCTCATTTCTTCACTTGAAATGTATACAACAATTGTAAACTCTTTTTTCTCACTCTATTTTCCATAACCCCAATGACAGTAAAGGAACCATATTCATAGTACAATGAACGCCCAATACTTTAAAAAAATAAATCTAAAAATGAAACGAACACTTCATAAACAGAAGAAAAAAACAACCAGCAAACTACTAAAGAAAAGCCAAAAAAGAAACGACATATCAAAAAACTAGGAAAAAAAAATAGAAATCTTTCCTTTCCAAACAACTACCGCCAAGAAATGTATTTTTCCAACAACAAATTTGAGACAAAGATTCTAGATCATAACAAACATCATACAAAGCAATTTTAATATGCAAAAAAAAATTTCAATCTCCACATAAATATGCGCTAGGTGAAACATCACAATTCAAAACACAAAGATTTTAAATTCAAATTTGAAATTATTGGACAAATTCTACATTTCCAACAACATGTAATAACAAACATCTCCAATTCTCAAACACTATATATCGTCACCCATAGTTACTAGTGATATGTCTACAATAGAATCAACATTAGGAAGAAGCGAGAATACATTTCCATTTTCGATGTATACATTGAAATGATATGGAACCCTGATGTTTCCAACATCGAGACACCATCAGCAATTTCTTCTGTGCAAACCCAACTGAGCATATCATATAGCTTAAATTACACTTGGATCGAACAAAAAAGAATCACTTTTTCCTGCACAACATGAAAAGGAACATACCCTGGACATTTATTGTTTATATCCACAGACATCTCCTCAAGAAATGTCCAGTTGAACCCGAAATCATCTTCCAAATATTCAATAGTTCATTCATTTTAAGGTTGGCCAATTTTAAAATTATCAATTTCTTCCAGTGACCAAATAGGCATAGCACCATTATTCACAAAACAAAGAAGTCAGTTCTTGTAGTGTCCTATTGCCATACACTGTATGTTTAAAATAGACACAAACGTAAAACCCAAATTGTTCCTTTGTAGGTCTAGCCAATATATAGTGTATCCATACGTATGATACTCATCATAATCTTTTTCCCAATACAACCAATAAAATTTTCCTTTAAAAAAGATAGCCTCCTTCGGTGATCAAACACCACCATAAGGAAGTATTTTTCTCCGCCAAACCATGTCATCACTACTAGAGAGTAAATAATGTGGATCCATCTCAAAAGGAACTTCTTTCAAAATGACCCAAACATATTTTCAAGGGCTAGATGTTTGCAAAAAAAAAAAAGAATCTGTGCTTGCCAAGATGAAGAGAAGAAATCTTTCTAAATGTTTTTGTAAAAGGGTTGACAAGAAACAAACTTTTTAAACCCATAATTAGGAGGCGAACTGAATAGAATCATTGATCCAACCGTGCTTTAAATTTGAAATCTAGGTTCAACAAAAGGGAAAAGCATGGAAGATATTACTCCCTTATCACTAAGGTAAGGCCCAACGAAACAATCAAGGCCTTTATGAACTGCTTAAGCAATAAAGCCAAACTCTTTGACAACAAAACGATCACAACCAACAAGAAATAATGGATCTTCCAACAAAAGACACCATTGTTTGCAAACTATCTTAAATCTCATCAAGACGAAAAAAGGAAAGTAATGAAAAACAAGTGCAATAATTTCAAACAGTAAAAGCTCCCAAATAGATGCATCCATGGTTACACAAAGAAGTTTGTTGAAAGCAAAGAAGACGCTGCAAGTTTTATGGCACAACAAACAAAAAGGATGTCAACAAAACACACATGATATTGAACATTGAACCATGTAAAAAACAATGCATGAACATTTTGGAAAGGATGACATATAGAAAACCTCCAATGTAGCCACTGTCGTATGGAAACTAAGCACATCATAACTTCTTTCGACAATGAGCAATTCTCCATCTACAAATAGTGACCTAAGTTTAGTTGTAATTTTCGCTACAAAATAAAAGGAAAACTATGTTATTGGCATAGGAAATGTTTAAAAATGATAATATAGAAACAAAAATAAGAACAATATGATGAAAGTCAAATGTTATTGTGAGTGGAAAATGTTTAAAATAAACATAATCTCATTCAAGGCATAATGAATTAGCATTTTCCTTGACTATTAATTAATTAGCAAAAAGTATATATTATTTATCCAACTACTTTTTAATATATAACTCATTTTATTTGAAAGCAATTTTGTGAGAGACAATTTTATTATTGAAAGGAATTTATTTTTTATTTTTGTCTGTGTCACACAGTAGAGCATGCAAGCAATTATTTAACTCAACTAAACAAACACTTTTAAACATGATAGACATGGAGATATGTGCATTGATTCATTTTAGTTTATAACACATGTTTTTTAATTTACATAAATGTTTAAATAAAAATTTGGTAAAAGTTAACAATTTTTATTCAATAGTATTTTTTTTTTTAAATTATAAAAAATAAATATATAAAAGAATGTTAGTTCGAGAGAACATGTATCCATATTTAGTTTCCTTTTGAGTAATCTTTATAGCAAGCCATTTCAAATATAATTTTTCATAATGGTCAAGAACATTATAAGTATATATAAAGATATGAAATGAAAATTTTGAAGGTCAAAATTACAATTTAAATATGTTTTATTTTTATTTTTTTAATACATATTTAAAAAATTATATTTTTAAAATTGTAATTTAAGGTTCAAAATTGTCATTTTCATATTATTATATTTACTTGATAGTGTTTTTTATAATATAAAATTTGAAATAAAATACAAATTATAAAACACTTTTTTAAATAAACACCTTTCTTTAATTAAAAATACCCATTTTAAATTAGAAATTAATATCACCCATACCAATACAAGTAATAATAATAAAGAATTTTTCTGATTAGAATTTTGTTCTTACCATGCTTGTGCTACATTTATCAATGTGTGAGTTATGATAATATTACAATTATCGGTGTTTTTAATAAATGTTAGATTTTACATTCATGTGTTAATAAACATTCGATTCACATTTATTTGGAATCTACCGGTCTGACATGGTTATAATTAAACATAAACCTTTAATGTTATTCAAATTTATAATTAATATATACTATGTCAAACACCAAAATTTGGCTTTGGGTATCATGTGAACTGTTTAAATTATTGGGTTCTATATGACCAGGCCTTATGAAGGTTTTATATCCTCCCCCATGTGTTGGCAACATGGTGCAATCTCCTCCCTGGGATCGAGATTCTATCAACGAATATAACCAACCTTGAGATCAAAAACCGATCAATGACAGTGGAGGTTTGGGGTTCTATCAACCACTAAGGAGGCTTCTAGCAGGGTAGAGAGTAACTACTCTCTCCTCACGCACAACCGAGACCCTAATTCTTCCTTTCCATAGTTTGTATCGGTTCTCTCTACAACATCAACGAGGGTGAAAGTTTGTATTATGTTGTCAAACTAGAGATTACTTACGCCATATCTTGGTCTCTTGTACTTTCCCAATGTTGCATCCATGCTTTTCTTCTTGCCGAGGGTTTAAAGGTAAGATTTGAAAAATGGTTATGGTCTTTCCCTTTACTCATCTACTATTTTAGTGTTGGAATATATTATGGTCACATGTTGGTTGCTTGTGTGGGTAGAAGAGTAATGGAGCTTACTGGTGGCAGAAAGCATATGTGCTCAGGGCCTTTAGATCCCTCACTCACCCCTTCAGGTAAGCATATTTCCAAAGCTACATGTTATCGCTCCATCTTTTTTCCTAGCCTGAGGAAGGAAACTACAAAGTTAACCACAAAACCTCTTTTAAAGATGGGATCTAATGCTTCCAGCTTCAAAAAGGGATCTCTTTGTATGATTTAGATTTATGTTTTTAAGATCTTAGGCTAGTTATTCAAGTACGAGTAGGGTTTTTCAAAAGTTTGGTTGAAAGATGCTGGAAGAGTCCATTGGACATGGAGTCACAAAGTTTTGAGTAATCAATTATAAAAATAATAGAGTAGTTGTAACAGGGTAGCATAGGAAAACTCTTAGATCTTATAGAATGCTTGTGGTGTGAATAGGATGAATATGATTTAAGTTCAATTAAATATAGAGCATAATGAGATTAATTCCATATTTAAAATTAGAAAGAAAACATGGATATTGCTACCCAGCCAAAGCATAATACACTTAAGAAAATTCGGCCCTTAATCTTCTTGCAATAATAAAGAGGGAAAAAACTATGGAAACCGAGAAAAGAAACAATCTTACATTAAAAACATATCACCATTTGCTTGACACAAAAATCTTGGAACAAAACTCTCTGTATTTCTGTATTGATCACTTTGAGTACACTTGCATCAATGTACAACTCTTTTCTTCATACAAGTTCCAACCTTTACTAAGTCTTATTACAACATATTTATAAGCTTGCTATTGAACTAACTTTGGATTCCAAAAAGGAATTGATTACAGAATAATATCTAACAAAATTACATATATTTATGAAACAGAACTAGAAAATAGTTCTGGACAAATTCAAATGTTTATTGAAAATTTGGAGGAAATATGTTGCTGATTGTGGCTATTTTCCAACTCCTTTTTCCTATTTATTTCCAAAATTGTATGTATTTTGTTCATCCTTATTCAACCAACTCCCATAATTGGTCCAACGTTCTTCACCTGGGATAGAAAAAATCACCATGTTTCTAAATCTTTCATCTACCTCAGTGTAATTTTGAAAAGTTGGTTTATTAAAAAATAAATGATGAATTTCATGATGTATGTTTAAATCAAACTACAGCCCCTCCAGAAAGGCTTCTCCACTGAAAGCTCCATTTGCCTTTGAAAACTTAGATGCATTTACAGCTATGTTGCATAACCGTTCCTAGTAATTTTCTAATGGAATTAATTTTCCATTAGAATTTCTAAGAGTTGGAAGTCCTTTCTCTTGCAACACAACAAACTTCTTGTTAAATCTTCTAACATGTAGCTCCAGTTCTTCACACTTATTCTCCAAATGAACCATCAAATTTTTATTAGTCAAAACTCTTTTGACTTCCATTACTATCTATATCCTGTCCTAAATGTTCAGCTCCTTAAGCTCATCTCTGTTTTTGGAATTTAACACTCTTATGATTTTTTGTGCTTCTTCTAGCCTATTCTCAATATCAACTTTAGTTTTTTCCACCACTGCTTTAACTTTCTGGACCAGTTCCTCTTGTCCAAAATTTATTTGAATTGATGGCCACAACTCAGTAACATTGGCATTGGTATTGTGCCAAATGTTGTGTTTGTCTTTTGCCAAAATCTGAATAATTATGGATTGGTCTTCATACTTCTGGATCTGCTGAATTAAATTGAAGTTATTTTGTACTTCTGCCAAGTATGCATTGTCTTCATTTATCTTATTTTCTTCCACCTTGGTGAGCACTACTGGCAATTTATCCACCTCTTTATTTGTCAATGATAATTCCCCCAAAGCTTCAGTTAGCTTTTCTGAGGAATCTGAAACTGGTACTTGTGTTGTTAGCTGGGTTAGTGTTCTTGTTGTTGATGTCCCCATTGCCTCCCATTTCTCTTTTTATTTTAGTAGTGCTTCCATGTCTTGTTCCAATTTCTGGATTTAAGCATTCTGTTCCACTACTATTGTAAACAACTTCTCTTTCTCCATCTCCAAACTAGTGACTTACTTATTCTAAGGGTGTTATGTAGTTGGAAATTTTACTTGTTCCCTAAGAGCTTGAATGTCTGCATTCTTGTCTTTTATTATCTCTTTTGTTGCCTTGACATCACTAGGATCATATCCTAGTTTAATAACTAAATATTCTAATGTCTTCATTCTGGTGTCTTTAGCCACAGAGGACGTCCTTTCAATCTTCAGTTGTGAATACGTAATGTTCAGTGAAACCTGCAATTTAGAAGCAGCCATGGCTGAGCTGGTTAGAATTGAGTAGATCATCTCACCTACCTACTTATGCAAATAGATTTTATTGATTGCATGAACTTGTTTAGTATCAACTGAAAATATGGAGGCCTTATAATCTTCAGCACCTTTGGGGGTTGATACTTTGGGTTCCAAAAAGGCCATTTGAAATTGCCCCTTCTCTAAGTCAAAAGCAGACAACAACCTAGGTTGAGTAGTGGAAGTTTGTTTCTAGAATTCTGAGTATGTTGAAGCTTTGAGAGTTTCTATCTCTAAATTTCTTCTAACTAGGGAAGTCCAATGGATAACAGATAATGGGTTACCCTGCTCATCCATCTTCTGCAATTGAAACTTGAATTTGTTTGCCTAGTGAAATAACATGAGATACACTAAAAATGACTAATATTTGAATACACCTTCAGATTTAAGCTTCACAAATTGATCACGCATGGCATCAGAAAAAGATTGATTGTAATTAAAAAGAACTGAAGGTTTTTGCCCAACTGTGAACACTGATAAGAATCCTAAAACTACCTCATCGACCCATTGGTATGTATAATATCTTAGTAAGTGAGTCACCATGGAAATTACTTACTTTGAAATATCTGGGAAAATTGAAACAACGTATGGGGGATTCGTTCTAGGAAATTTAGCAGTTTCAGGGAGAAAACATTAAAAAATATGAGCTCTTTGGGGGAAAGTAAGCTTTTTATACAATTCCATTAATGTATCAATGGAAAATGGATGTAGGGAGGCTTGGGGATTTATCTGCAAATCTTGGAAAATACTCTCAGGATAAATGGAAAAGATAACTTCTCATTATGGGTAATAATTGTGTTTTTGCTGGGGAGGTATTTGAGATGATACTGGGTAGAAAACTCGGGGAAAAAATGGGTTTGAGGGAACATAAATTCAGGGATAAAGGACTCCCAGATTCTCAAGTCTTCACTGTGATCTAAGATTTTCTGTTTTTCCCCATTTTGGAGTTAATTGTGTAGATCAAACTCGCAATCAGTCTCGATAATTTTGTATTGGGTATTGATCAGGGGAGTTCTATCAAGTTCAGGGACAAGGGGAATCATGGGATCTTCCTAAGGCATCTTTCACTTTCTCTTTTGCACTAACATTTTTAAATATAGAGAAACACGAAAGAACAAGGTTACCAAAGTGCTCTTTTCGTTGAAAGTTTGTAGAGGGATAATTGACAGACGACACTTGACAACTTTAGACTAGTTCAAGCTTGACCTGCACAGAATGAAAGAGCAATGGAAAGGAAAGAATTTCAGGTTTCTGGTGGGTTTTTATAACAAAATTGGTGGGAATTATAATGGAATTATTACCATTTCAGGAGTGGAGGCATTTAATTCAAAAAAGAGTCGATTGGCTGGACAGAATTTAATGCTCAATGTTCATGTGTAATTTAGTGGGTGATTTGAAGGTTTAATGATCAGATGATGTGGAGGAATGACATGGATGGTAGAAGGTATGAAAACTAGCGCAAGCAGATGGGCATATGTGATGGGCAAAAAGAGTGAGGAGGTGGCAATTTTTCGGGGGAGGGGGGGGGGGGGGGGTAGGCATGGTAAATGGTTTTGGGAAGGGACCCCTCAAAAATCATGAGAATTTGATATGTCATATGAGAAGTGTTTGTACAAGCCCACTTTTTGGGACACACCCCCCCTTTAAGCATTGATAGTGTGGGGGGGTCTGAAATGCATCTCCCGTTGTTGATCTAGGCGAGATTCATCGACACCGTGGATTTCGTGCATGAGAGTTATCACAACATGATAGAACATCATTTCATTCGATAATAAACATACCCTAAAGTTTATGGAACATAAAGATTTAGATCAAAATTTATTGAGAGGTCAACAAGACATTTTGACTAGCATGCCATATGGGGTTTTTTATTTTTTTATTTCACATATATCCATTTTTTTCTTTTTTTTTTTCTATATTTATGTTTTACTGTCTTCTTTTTTCTTTCTCTTTTATAATCTAAACAAACTTGAAATGAAAAATAACTTTTTACAATATCCTAGTGGGATGAATGACTTATTAATTATACGAGACTCCTATATTTATAAGACCCTAACATTGGCTCCAATGTGGATGACATCCTCCCTGTGAGGTGTCAAGAACATCGTAGATCAGTAGCATTCTCCATTGGACAATTAGTTCATCATCAAAAAATTGAGACTAACCTCTGTACATTGGAAATCATAGATATATCAACAATTCATTTGAAACTTAGGGCCTTCACTCTGGGCTTCAATTTCTGGTGATAGCCACCCACACCTACAGTATTTGGAATAATAAAATGATATATACAATGATGTATTTTGTGATCAGTTGAACTTAGGTGAAGTAGTGTTTGAGAAAATTGCCATTAATAGGTCCTCCTGATAGTGTTTCTCTAGTCAGATCCTCTAATATAAATGAATTGGTTCCACAGACAACTCCAATCTTGTAATGGCTTTTCCACAAACTATCAAACTTTCCATGTTTTCCCTTCTCCTCATTCCTAGCATTCCATTTTAGAACAAGGTCATTGAGTTGGAAATCATTTGCTTTGACACTCCTACCATGAATTCTTTTGATCTGGTCCTGAATTATCTATGCATTATTGTATACTTCTTCTCTGGTCTACTACAAATGTATCATTTGGTTGATCCTTATTTGTGTATCATTGGGTTATGCGTCCACTTTCTACAACAATTTTAGCACTGGAATTCTTAGGGAAGTAGTAAAAACTGCATCTATTCCATATACCAATTGGTATGGTGACATCTAATTGATTTCTTTGTGCTTATCCTATATGCCCAGAGAGAATTTATCAATTTCTTGTACGAGGATTTCTTGTTTTCCTGCAGTAACCTTTTAATGATGTTGATTAGGCTCTTATTGGAATATTCTACTGACCCATTTCCCTTAGGATAGTAGGCAGTAGAATGTCCTAATACTATATTATATTTGTTGCAGAAATCAATCATCCTCTTAGATTTGAAAGCAACAGTATTATCTGTGATAAGTTTGTGGGGACAACCAAGCCTAGAGAGAATATTACCTTCAATGAATTGTATGATCACAAAATCGTTAGCTTTCCTGGTCGAGATTGCTTCTATCCATTTGGTGAAGTAGTTTGATGTTGTCAGGATCCACTTGTGTTGAGATGAAGAACTTGGATGAACTTATCCTATAAAATCTAAACCCCACTATTGGAAAGGCACCTCCACTGAGATAGGTTTCAGAGGTAAAGGTAAGAGTTTCCTCTTGCCTTAAAAAATCTAACATTGATGATAAGTTGGAACCTTTTTATGAATGTCAGTGACAAAAGTAGGTCAGCAAAAACCAGCTCTCAAGATTTTGTTTGCTGTGATTTTCCAATAAATATGTCCTCTGTAGCCACCTTGATGAAATTCCTCCATGATCTTATTTGCTTCATCCTTCAATAAACCATTTAATACAATACTTCCAACATCCTTCAAATGAATAGCTTGATCTAAAATGTAGAACTTTACAACTTTCAGTTTGAGAAATTTTACCTTGGTTTTTGTTAAACCAGGTGGAGCTTGTAAATTCTGCAACACATACATAATATTTGCATACCAGGGAGAAGTTAGAAAACTTTCTGATACCTGTGGATTCTCCAAATCCTCTTGTTCATCAAGAGAAGCTATAAAATTTATGTCTAGTGCATGAAAGTTTGACTCAACCATTAATTTGGCTAATCCTTGACCTTTTATGAGTTTTGTAGCATTTATTTCCATGTCATACTCCAATATTACTATTATCCATTTACCTCTTTTTCTATATGGATTAGTTTGAGTGAGGATGTCCTTTACTATTGCACCTGGAACATAAGCGATTATGTGAGAATGTAATACATACATTCTGAAATATTTCAAGGTCTTTACTAAAGAAAAAACTTGATTTTCCATGATATTATACTTCAACAAAGCATCTATTAAAGCTCTGCTGAAAAATGCTATAGGTTGTTCATGCCCCTCCTTGTTTTTTGTAATAATACTGTTGCAATAATATGTTCTGAAGCAAATGAAAAAATAATGAAATCTTTAGTGTAATATGGGTTAATCAGAATAGGAGCACAGGGCAAGGTTGTCTTCACATCACATAATGATCTTTTGGCTTCAGCATTCCATTTCATCTCATTGGACTTATTCAAAAAATTTGTAATAGCTTCAAATCTACTTGGATCAATTTGGATACCATCTTTTGAAATTATGTGACCAAGTAGTTTACCTTCTTCTAAATCAAACATATACTTCTTGGGATTCAAGGAAATGCCATATTTCCTACATTTCTCAAAAAATATTCTTAAAAGAAAAAGATGATCCTCATCAATTTTGGAAAACACAGTGATGTCATTGGATATATTACAATAAATCTATCCTTCTCATCTACGAAAGCAATATCCATTTCTCTATGGAAAGTGTCTCCCACATTCATAAGTCCTAAGGGAATCTTCATGGACATGAAGGTTCCCCATGGTGTTGTGAAAGTTGTTTTGTGTTGATCACCTGGATGCACAAGAATTTGGTTGTAACCTGAAAAACCTTCAAGCAAAGAAATTCTGCTAGAACCAACTACCTTCTATAAAATATGATCCATTTTTTGTAAAGGGTAGTTATCTTTGAGATAAACTTTGTTTAGGTTTATGAAATCCACACATAATCTTATTTCCCTAGTCTTTTTCCTCATTGGCACCAGATTTGATAGCGATTTCGAAAACCTAAAAGGTACAATGATTTTGGCATCAAAACGTTTTCTAATCTCTTTTTCTATTAAGGTTAACAGAATTGGATTCACCCTCCTTAATTTTTGTTTGAAAGGTTTCTAGTCCTCTTTGATGGGAATAATATGTTGAATAATGTTGGTATCATATGCCTTTAGATCTTGATATCCCCATGAAAACACATCAGAATTTTCTTTCAATAAATCAATGTACTTATGTTTTTTCTTCAAGAGGTAAAGGCTTGGAAATATTTACAATATTTGGATTATTTTCAATACCTATATTACAATCCTCAACTTTGGCTCCTATAGGTTCTATCTTGGGATTTTGAGCCACATAATTAAAATCAAATAATTATTCTAATGGCACCAAACCCCTTGGCAACACATTATCTTTCAATTGTAGGATTTCAAGTCCTCATGGGTCCTCGTTGATCTAGTTCAACATTGTTTCATTTGTATCCTTATCGACACTGTTATCTGTATCAATATGTACATTCTCAATTTCTTCCTTTAACTACGAAAAAAATTCTACCTAAAAATCTCTGCCAAACACATGCCAATATATACTATTATCAGGGACAGTCAGTCTATGCTTCACTTCAATCCCACATTTTTTATTAGGATGGAAAGGATTCTTATAGGTACTAGATGAGGTAGCTAATGCATTAGCTAAGATATTTTTACTCCTAGGAATCAAAGACAGTTGATACTCTGGAAAACACTGCAAGAAATCTAAGACAACATTTTTGTAGGCCCTTAACCTAGGATGTTTAGCTGAGTACTCACCTTTAATTTGATTAATGATGATTTCTGAATAACCATGTGTTATCACTCAAGTTGTTCCCCAAAAATTGTTGAGAAAAGGGAATACGGACGAGGTAACCACTAGCCAATATTTTAGATGCAATTTCTAGCCAAACTGCATCCAGAGAGGGCTCTCTCTATATGATTTAACTTTGTTTATTTTAAGTTTTATGCTAGTTATGATGTGCAGAGGTTTGTTTTAAATGGGTTTGGATGGTGATTTCAGACAAGGTAGGATGTAGGTCTGATAGGGTTAATTCCATTGGGCAATGGAGTCTATGAAGATGGACTGTTGAGTGTGTTTCTGTGATGATAGGCAATACTACAGAGCAAGATAATCAATTTGGAACAATATTAAAAGCCAGTGATTGATGGGATGTAGGCCAGGGGATAAAGGGCAGTCAAGAATCCTTTATCATGGTGGCTGAGGGAAGGTTCTTGAATATTTTCAAGGAGTAGTGAAGAATTCCTTGACAATGTTCAAAATGAAGGAATTAGTAGAAACATAAGCATTTAAGAATTTCTATTCATGCTAATTGTGAAGAAAACATAGATAACCGCAGGAATTGAACACATAGTGTATTTAAACAAGTTCTGGGCTATTCTTTTTTCCTGTTGTTAAGATTATGAAACATATATGAAATTTGCAAACATAAAAAACACAAAAGCACAGTTAGAATAACTTATTGAGCCAAAGAAAGACACAGGAATTCTGTAGCAGAGTCCAGAGTCATCACATCCACTTTCAGAAGGTCCAACAACAATGAATTTCAACGCCCCTTGTATTAATGAATACCTGAGTTACAATGCAGTTCAAATGGGAGAATCACCAACCCCGAATACATTCTTTGGGGGGGTATTTATACAAAAGGAGAGTTTACAAAATATCTTGAGGATAAGATAAGGAGCAATAACTTCCTTCAGCTACTTTGTCAAAGAAATAAATGCAGAAATGAAGGCAGGAGTTATTGTGGCTGTGCTGGCTGCTTTACTGACAAGATATTTTAGACTTTTCACCCAGGAATTCAGCTAGCAGTTATGTCCTTGCTTTGCTTTCCTGCATTGCTATCCTAATCTGTTACCTGCTCTGGATTCATCTTTAATGTGTCCTGATCCTAGCTTGAGCTCCTTCCTTTATATCTGCCACGTGTCTTGCTTTTTGACCAGGTGTACATAGGCAAAAAGATCCGAATTTACTTAGGCAAAAATTCCAGCATACTTTGCCACCAGTGTTCCATGGGAAACTGATGTCTTTGTATCTTTACCAGTATCTCATCAGCCTCAGTATACCTTTAAAAATTAGGCTTGACTTCAAACAGATGATTTATTTCATGTTCTATAAAAAACAAATTCTCAAGTTTGTCATACAAGCTCTGTCCGGAAGGAGGTCTTGTGTCTTCTGAGCTGCTGGATGATGCAGTGGTCTGATTTGTCACATACATGTTCACCCGATGAGCATACTGCTGATGTGATAACAGTTTTTGATCCTTGTCACTAAACTGGGTAGAACCTTTTGCTGCAAGTTTGTCAATTTCTCTGTGAAGGCATTAATATCCATTTGCATCTCTTGACACCTTCTTTCCAGAGTCTGTATAAGAGTTCTCATTGTTAGCACCTTCTTTATTGTCAAAATGGTGCATGTCCTGTCGTTGATCTCTAAAGCTGCTAATTGTTCCTTAGTATTGGTGTTCAAAAAATGGATGAGTGCATTGGCCTGCTCAGGCATATTTCCTAATGATGCCCAGGCCCTTTGTATTTGTTCTTGTGCCTTGTCTATTAATTCCATTTGTTCATACATTGTCTGAATTGATCTCCATTGGTCACTAATGGACTAGGCAATATTGGTCCACAAAATCATTTTAATATCTGCCAGAGGTTTATGCAAGGTGAGATCCTTTTCTAGTGTTTTCACCTTGTTCTCCAGGGCCTTCACCTCTCTGGTCTTCTCTACCACTGTTATTTTTGATTTGTCATAGCTCACTTCTAGCTTAGCTAGTATTTCTTTTGTCTCTTTGAGCTCTGACATTTGAGCTTCTAGCTCTTTCACTATCTTCATCATTTCCTACATTCTCATGCTGGTCTCAGGCTCTGTTGTTGTTGCTGCTGTAGCATCTGTGGTCGCTGTACCTGTTGTCAATGGTGGCTCAGTGGGAGGAATTGTTGTTGTGTCTATGGGGGGAGTAGAGACAATTGTTGGAGTTGTTTGGGGTGGTTGGGAGGTCGACTCTCCCTGCTTAGTTTGCAATGCTTTCTCCAGCTCTTGCTCTATCTGCATCAGCCTTTGGTTCATTCTCATCAATAAGTCCATAACATCCTCTTCTGCTTTTTCTTGTGCTAGTTCTGTTGTTTGGGGATGCATGGTGACAGGCAGCTTCAATTCCTTTCTAAGGGCAGCAATATCTTCCTCCTTCTTTTTGATCAATGCTTTGATGCCCTTGGCATCCTTGGGATCATGTCCCAACTCAACAATTATTTCTTCCAGAGTATTTATTCTGTTGTCTTTGGCTAGAGAAGGGATCTTCTCTAAATCCAATTGAGCAGATGTATTACTCAATGACTCTTTTAATTGGTGGGCCAACATTGCTTTGTCTTCCAGTGTGGCATAGACCATTTCACCTGTTTGTTTGTGCAATTCGATTTGATCCATTGGGTGAATTTCCTTGGCAAGGACCTCTAAATTGGTCCTTATGTAGTCAGTTGCAGACTGTGGCTACTGAACTTTGGGCTTGAAATGACTTAAAATCATTTTCTCCTCCTTGATGTCATAGGCTGCCATTAGTCTATGCTATTTGGAGGGTGTCATCTTAAGGAACTGGTCATACAACTGAATCCTTAGTGACTCATTTTGAGCTTTAATCTCTATGAATGACTGCTTGATGTCTAATGGTTTCTTTGCTTGTGACCTTGAGGAGGAGACTTCCATTCCATGCTGCCTCCCTCCTTCTTGTCTGTGAGAGCTAGTAGAATTCTGTTGACTAATGGACCTCCCTCCTCTTGGGCTTTCAGTAATGTCTTCCACAATGTCCTCTTCAGGAGGATCTACCCTTTTCCTCTTGGCCTCTTGCTAACCTGTTGACCCACTTGCAAGTGTGGTCTCTTCTCGGTCCCTTTTCTTACTTCTCTCCTTAGGAAGAGGAGTCTGCAGTGCTGGTACCTCTGGTGCTTGTGTCTGTAGTGAAGGGGCTTGCCCTTGGCTGTGTTCCTTTGAGGTAGTAGGCTGCTCTTCCATGGTTTCTTGTTCTGCCACTACCAACTCCTTGCCCTTTGCTGTCCCTGTTGTTGGTGTAGTCCTTTCCTGGGAAACCTGTTGTGCAATTGTGGCAATTGATGAGCTCTCCCTGGTTTGCTGTGGCTTTTTGAAAGACACCTGCCCAAAAGATTCCAAGTCAAGAGTTTTTTCCAAATCTTTCATGGTTTGTTCCACTTTTTATTCCTCAGTTAACTCTTCAACTAGTGTGCCCTCCAACCACTCATCTTGGTTGGCATACTTTTCTATGTCAGGGATGCTACAGTGTTCATAGTGTGCTACCCTATATTTTACCCTTCTTGCATTGATAAAGCCATATGGGTCATAGGGTACCCACCAAAAGCTTCTCTTGGGTCTGAATGTTTGACCCAATAGTTCATCATCATCCTTCCATCCCTCTTTCTTGTTCATAACAAAGGGGCCTAATTGGTCACTGAGTTTCAATCGGGCCTTTTTCTTTGTGCTATGGAAGTGACTCAGATCTGAGTTGATGAATTGCCTGAAATATTCCAAGGCAAACAGTCTCATGGCACATATCTGGGCAGCCTGTAGGGGCATAGCTCACAACCATATATCCTCATAATAGTGTGATTCTGGTGGAAGTACCAGTCACCTATTTTATAGTTCTTGGAGAGTTGTAGTATTTTTTGCATATCATGTGTCAGTCTGGGAGGAGGAGTTCTCATCAAGAGGGAAGACACTGGGTATAAAAATAGATCAACAAACTCACAATAAGAGTAGGAGAGTTGCGAACATCATGAAAGATTGGGGTCCAAAAAATAACAGACCTCCTTTCCACTTTATGGTCCAATTTTCTAATCGGGAATTGGAAGATATTTGGCTGGTAATACAAAAATAGATGATAGATATAGGAAGAATATTTGAAGATTCCCTCCATGTCTAGCCTCAACAATTGGTCATGCATCTTATTGGCAATAAACTGGCATAATTGTACTTGACAACAGGGGGCTGCCCTGGGGTAAAAATAGACATCATAACCAATATGGTTTCATCAATGTGCTCACTTGTCTTAAACCCTAACACAAAATGTATCATATCAACCACTAATCTACCCATTTCAATGAAGCAGGCATAGTGAAAAGGAGGTGGCTCCTTGGGTTGGCTATCTGCTCTCATGAACACTTTGGCAATTATGGTTATCTCTGAGCTGGAGAGTTTGGGACCTTCATCCAACAAGTACTTCATGGTAAGAGGAAACTGGAGGTGGGTTGGTTTGAAGTTCAGCATCTGATTGATAGAGTCAGGAGTGATATACCTAGATAGACTTTTAACTGCTCTGTTTGTTGGCTCATAGTTCTCACAACAAAGGTGAATGATCTCAGGGAATATATTCACAGAGGGGAGGTAGTATCTGGGTAGATTTGATTCCCAAATGCCACAGACATCATCTTGATTTAAGTAACTATTTCTAAGCTCACAGACTACTTGAAGATGGTTTTGGAAGCCTACAAGGTCTTGGATTAGGTAATCTCTATCAGCCAAGGGAAAATGTTCTAACTCTTTGTGGGGTGCATTGAGGGGGGTGATGTTTAAGGCCACTGGACATTCCATGGCTTAGCTCTATTGCTTTTAAAATTGGAACTTTTACCTCTGTGCAGGTAAAAATGGGCAGGATGATGGCTTTGTGGATTTCTCCAGGATTTTCACCGTTAGAACTGGTTTGTTGGCCTCAATTTAGTTCTATGGATTGATGTCAGCTGGAGAAGCAGGAGCTATGGGATTTTTTGGCACAATGGACTTCAATTGTGGGCAAAGACGGCTTTGGGGGTTATTTGGAGAGTTTATAGGGCCGAACGAGCTCAATTTTAGATGACTGTGTGGATTTACGGCGAATTTGGCAGCTCAGAGGCTTATGGGGGACTTTTGGGCAGCAACACAGTGTTTTTTCCTTTAAATTATGGGTGCTGGTGCTAATTTTACATAGAAACTAATGGAAAATAGGGTCGGGAGCGAATTTCTGGTAAATACCTATTTTCTCGGTGAAATGGGCGACTTGCAGGCGACCAGGTGGGTCGAGGGGCTGAGTTGTGCAATATACTTGCTGGTTGGCGGACTTGAACGGTCGAAAATGGTGTTTTGCACGTAATTTGCATGCACAGGTGCGTACAGGAAACAAACAGAGAATGGGTAAAAACAAACACTTTTACCCTTTTTACCCCAAAAATTTGACTTTGGCGGGTTAGGGGCGCTTTTTTGGGATGACATCAGCATGACGTCATTTTTGTCGTTTAGCGGGGTACAAACGTTGACATGGCAGGTGACGTGGCATATGACATGGTGGGTGACATGGCGGGTGATGTCATCAGGTGACGTGGGAATGACATCAATAGGGAGGGGGCGGGTGGTAAGCGGTATTATCGCACCGCTTTTGGGGAAAAGCGGTTTCGGGGGAGGGGGCTCCAAACACACTGGGTGCTTGACACGCGTCCTTGGTACGGCAGAAATACCGCCCATCCCCCGGATGCTATCGTTCAGCAAGTTGGGGCTTTCGAAATCGCCGAATACCATTGGATCTAGGAGCGGCGATCGGACGGTTGGCAGGCGATGAAGGTGACGGTCAGTTAACAGCGGCGAACCCGCTTTAATTTTTGTGATTTTTTAAGGTTTTTCAGTGTATTTGCGGACTTTGGAAAAGTGGGTTTTTTGGGAAAAATGCGGGTTTTTGGCTATTTATTTAGCCAAAGGCCAAATAAATCCCGATGGGCACATGGAGGGTTGTTATTGGCCCCTAGTGGACCAATCACTCCCTAAAGAAAATTTAAAATATGGCTATAGTTAGCTAAGGGTCGGGGTATTTATGTTTTGGGGTTTTTCATGTATTTATATACTAAAGGGGGGGGGGAAGCTATACATAGGAGTTATATAATAAGGTTAGTAGGTTAATATGATTGTGGGGGATGGGTTTGTATGGATTAGGCTAAGTTTTATAGAGTGAAAACTTAGGCCAAGGGGAAAGGAAAGGATGACAAATGGGGAAGTTTAGGAAACTTTGGTAAGATGGAATAAAGACTTTTTACACCAGAAATGTGGCTTGTTTTGCCTAGGTAAAACATCTTTTCACTTAGTTTTTCCATGGGATGAAGTGGACTAAAGGTAATGAGCAAATCTCATTTCCCTTTGGGGGGAATGTTAGTAAGTGTTTCTTGGGAAAATGGGGAGGGGAATTAGTCATGCTCCATTTGTTTTGTAGCCACCTTGCCATGGTACCTTATGATTTTATGAGATGACCACTTGTTCCCAAGGAGCCAATTGCCCACAAACAATGCTTCTATACCATCAAAACTGCCTACCCAACCTAGTATACCTAGCATTTTTTCTTCATTCTCACTCGGTGCACTTGGATTGGCAAACCTTAATTATTCTCTTTTCTTTTAGCTACCCTCCTATGTAAGTCTACTCTTATTTCTTCCAGGGCTCAGATTAAGCTGTTGAGACCCTTTGCTTCTCTACCTAACTACTGGCTTTCAAGCTTAAACTGTTTGTGCAGACCTTTATTCTCTATTCTAAGACACGTAAAATTCAACATGATCTAGCCAGGATTAAGCTGTCTAGCTAATCATCAATTGTGGCAAGAGTTATCCCCTTATACATAGTGAAAATTCATCAACATATGGAACCTTTGCAGCATAAAAAGGATGAACATATTTGGCCCTTCCCCAGTCAATCATGAAAAATGAAACCCTATTGGTATAGGAAGCTAAGACCATGTATAGAAATCCTTGTAGCTCATGGCCTCTTCAAAATTTGCAATCCTAAAATAAGTGCTTCATACTCAGCTATATTGTTGGTGCATTAAAAATTAATCTTGTAAGAATATCCCTTCGCTATGCCTATTTTTTAGTTTAAGACCCAAACACCTGCCCCTACTCCTTCCTTACTGACTGCTCCATCGAAATCAATATTCCACAGGGCTTCATCCTCTTCATCTTTTGTTCTAGTATTTGATTTCACAACCTCTATTTTGCTTGATTTAATTTCGATATATGACACTTCTTCTTCTATGCATATATCATTGTATATAATTAAGAATCCATGTCTGAATGCACAAAATAAAGTGGGTAGTTATTAGGTTTGTCTTGGTTTCTTACCATCTATTTCATTAATGATTCCATATACAACCTCCTCTATTGACCAAATACAAGAATAATTACATATGTCACGTCCATTTATAAGGTACCCTGTAACTTTGCCCCCCAAGATCTTGATAATAGCATTCCATATTTGGGAGATATATCAGCCACTACAATATCCATAACCACACTCTTTGTTGGGATTTGGGCCAGAGTCACACATAAATTCTTGATGAGACCTAAGCATCTTACTTTGTAAGAATCAAAAGAGTAAAGATATTTATAGGGCCCTGTTATATCTAATCCTAACTTTTCCATAATGACTCTAGGCATGAGATCATGCGAAGCACCAGAATCAAGCATGGCCTTGTACAAAATATGGTCACGAATGTTTAGACTGACATAGAATGGTGACACATTACCATCCTATGACTTCCCTTCAACTTCATGTCCAAATAATACCTTAGGTTGGCCATCACTTAAGTTAATTGTGTATGTTCCCTCCCTTATCATTAGTGCCTTCATGACTTGAGTTCTATACACAATATTTTTAATCAATTCTGTTAGAGGAATAAAAATGAAGCATAAAAATTGATAACTTGTTGACTTCAATGTAAAAATACACAAGAGGTATTTGTAATAATAATTTATTATATATAAAAATGTACAAGTGATGAATGTTACAATGAGGCCTCGCATATATATACCTAAGAAGGTGTCCTTTCGTGACTAGGCATGTTTTTTAGACATGCCTTTTCACTTAACTTAATGACTATTCAACATAATCAATATTTGATTATTTAATATTTACCGTTATTTTATTTATTTACTTGTTATGAATTATATTCATAACATAGCCCCTTCCTTTGGAAGCTTTGTCCTCAAAGCTTTAATACTGTGGATTTTCTTCACTTAGTGTCTGTCATCTCGATGTATATAATATGGCCATCCTCTTGTCATGTAGCTCATCAGTAATATTCCCCTGGATTTTTTTATTTTTTTATTAATTTTTATTTTTTTTAATAGCTCTATTTTTTTTTTATAGCTCTAGTTTTTTTTTTTTTTTTAGACATGCATTTTCACTTAACTTAATGACTATTCAACATAATCAATATTTGATTATTTAATATTTGCAGTTATTTTATTTATTTACTTGTTATGAATTATATTCATAACATAGCCCCTTCCTTTGGAAGCTTTGTCCTCAAAGCTTCAATACTGTGGATTTCTTCACTTAGTGTTTGTCATCTCAATGTATATAATTTGGCTATCCTCTTGTCATGTAGCTCATCAGTAATATTCCCTTGGATTTTTTTTTTTAATAATTTTTTTTTTTAATAGCTCTAATTTTATTTTATTTTTTAACTCTAAATATTATATTATTATTATTTTAATAATTCTTTTTTTTAATAATTTAATTAATTAAACTATGTTAAACGTAACTATATAGATTAAAGTTAAAAATATGAATTTAACCCTCACACCAAATTTCCGTCTGAAACGCTATGGAATTCCATTCGAAACGTTGTGGATGGTCTATAATAGGAATAGGTTAAATGCTATCCCAGTTGTCGACACATAGCGCAGTGTACAAAAACTTCACAAATGCTTCCACAATATTTCCTAGAGCCCCATCAATGTGCACATATTTTCTTTCATTTCCTTCCAACATGCACAGAATACATATGACTTACTCGCCAGAATGAGAGAGTGTGCATGAAACAAAGTTCCATTAGAATTGCAAACTATGGTAACATCAGTAGTCAAGGATCCTTTACCAGGAGTTAAGTCCCACTTTCTCAAAAATTCAACCTCTTCGTTCGAATTTTGAAGAGCTTCCAACTAAGATGAATTTTGTGTTCGTTGGTTTTCAAGCTCTTTTTTTAACTAGCTGAAACAAGTCCATGTATGATTAAAATAATTAGCACATGCACAATTAACCCCTAGCACAAAATTACGGAGTTTGCACAAGGTCTGATTTGGTATAGAATTGACACCGTGTGCCATGCCAGGTTGTGGATTTTGCACTAAATTGACACGATGTGCCACATCGGGCTATGGATTTTGCACTAAATTGAGACCTTCTGCCATGTTAGGTTGTGGATTTTGCATTTTCTTAATGCAAAACGAATCGATAAAAAACTCTTTTGGATAGATTGAATGACTGAGAACAAAGCAACAAGTGCCATAAAATTCTCACTCCGGCCAAAATGAAATTATAGAAGCAATGAACCATCACTGAGGCACCTTGTAGAGCAATTCGTGCAACAATCCAAGAAGAAGTTTCCAAGATATTGTGAATATGTGTTACCCAACCGATCCAAACATAACAAATCGCCCGTCAGGTGAAAATATAACTTGGTAAGCATATCCTACTGCAATATGCCCCACAAACCTCTTCTTCTTATGGAAAAAGGTTGGATTTCCTCTGCTGAGACTCTTACCTAATATGATAATGTTATTTAAATTGGAAGGTGTGTTGTTTGCATTCAAAACATTCTCGGTGAGAAAATTTGCGCAGTGAGGCATGAAAAATAGCGTTGGCCTAGCCATTGTCCATATGCAATTTTTGTTGAAAGAGGGACAAGTACAGCTGAGGGTATTTATTGCAATTTCGTCAATGAAGACAGAAGCAGATCGTACACAATGATATCATTAATCCATTCAAATTTCTCCCTCATTAAAATGGAAAAATCCAACACATGCAACTACATTGTACCTCATACTCTCTTACGTAATATTCTTCGATAGGCTCCATCCCTTCATGTATGCAGCCACCTCCTCATAATATAACAATGATCATTAGTTTCCTTGGCATCCTTGGTAGGATCAATCTAAGACCTCCCTTGGTAGTCCCTCTCCTCCTTTCCATGGAAAGTATTATTATCTACCATCTCAACCTTCTCACCCTTCTTTCTAGCATGTTCTTGAGCATACTTCTTCTTCTCCTCAGTCAATTCAATCTGCAAACCCTCCTTCTTATCAGCCTAAGGGCTTTTCCTATTCTACTTCAACCACTCTTCTATGGAAGGATTATCAACTTCCTCTCCAACTTCTTTCTTCTCCTCCTCTTCCTCGTCCTTTTGTATCATTTTCTCTCGAGTTTCTGCTTCTTATGCTCATGTTTAGGTAAATTATACACAAATACCCCATCGTTTCTCTTCAAAGATTCTAGATCGCCAACAATACGACTACCCAAATAAGTAGAAGGGTCAGCAGCGTAACCATACCTGTGAAAAGTATTGTACTACTCATCGAACAAGAAGGGTTCGATGGTCGAATCCTGCACAAAACAGAGCTTGTGGTTTATCATGCCCTGAGTGATCCCATCCTTGGCGTAAGGATAATTAGGGCCGTAAAGCATAGCCCAGAGCTCATCATAACTTAGATTGAACGTCATGTTGTGCTACGTATGATCAATGGGCTTGCTATAAAAAATTTTTCTCGAAGCCTGAAACTGTACATGGACATAACACAGAAGATGAAAGAGAGTTGTGCATAAAGCCACTAGAATGTGAAGCAGTGGAACCTTGAGAGGGACTTCCCGCTGCCAGAGTGTTAGCACTCGAGACCGAAAGAGGAACATGCCCAGTGTAAGTACTCTTATTCTTTCCAACAACAGCCATTTTGTATGATGGAGGCACTTGTGAAATTTGAGACAACAACATGCTATTTGAAGTCATAGAATCTCCAACTCCTAATCTTCCCGATACACTGATAGACCGTGACAACAATGGAACAATTTGAATGGGTACAAAAGGAACAACAGGTCTTGGGCCTACAAGTATCAACAAAGCACTTGATGGCCTTGATATGCCTTGATCATAATATTGAACATTATAATCATCTACTGCTTCATCTTCTTTCTTCTCTTCATTGTCGTTATCATCTCCCTTACTATCGATTTCCTTTCGACATGCTTTAACTTATGTACATGATTTTTCTAGTTGCTGAAATACTTCTTGAATTTTATTAAACTGCTCAATGCAATCAAGACATAAACGTAATGGCACATTGTGCGGCGAACAATGTTCAATGACCCAAACTTTGTGCAAAGAGACTCATTTTCACATCATCATCATCAACTTCTTCCAAATTTGAGAATTCATTCATCTTGTCTATGTGTTGTTGTGCTATGATAGGTCCAATTCTATCAAATTGGGGTATACGTTGGCCATAAGTTTGGGGCATGGCATTCGGATGTGCTAGTAAATCCAGAGGGGCATAATGTGTTGCCATGACTGGAATATGAGAAGAGGATGAACTTGCAGTTGTGCTGGATGTTAGGGGTGGGAAATAAAGTGGAATTATGACTTGTTGAGTTGGTATAAAAGGAGTCTAGATGGTAGATGAGATGGGAACAATGGTGAAGAGTGAAACCGCAAGAGGGGTTGATGATGAGGCAAAAGAGGAAAAAGTAGTTGATTGATCTGTAAATGGTTTCTGAGTGGTCTTATTCAATTAAGTCAGAAAATATTCAATTTTTTCAAACTTTTTTATAACATATTTATCTGAATCGGAAATGATAGGCTGATGTGCTAAGATATAAGGTTTCAAAATATTTTCATCAAATACTGTCTCATGGACAAAGCTTTCTAATTTGTTTTGGAAAAGACTTTGCTCAAAAGGCAAATCAAATTCAATATCCTCAATAGTTATAAAACTTTTTGGAAGGGAATTAACTCTTGGCAAAGTATTATTGCTTGTTTGGCTCTCTGTAAAACTCTTCTTCCTAATCAACTTCTCAAGATTATTTATAGTTTCACGTGGGTTAGGATTGGGTGGGATTTGGTGTAGATTTTCTTGTGAGCCATATCTACAAATAGATTATTTACAAATAGTTATTTGTACAAATTTTGAGTGGAAAACCAACCTAAATAGTCTCTACTTCACTTTCACCCACAGGAAATAGCTTTGGAGCTCTGAAAAGAATATTTACTAGAGAAATATTTTGTTTTAACGTCAGTCCCCACTATAGTCACCAGAATGTTATCACTCTGTAATTTTCCTAGGTTAAGTAAGGAAAATACAAAGGTAACCACAAAACCACTTTTAAATTTGGGATCTAGCCCTTCCAGCTTCATAGAGGGATCTCTCTTTATGATTTAGATTTATGTCTGTAAGATCTTAGGCTATTTATTTAAGTTTGAGTAGGGTTTTTCAAAAGTTTGGTTGAAAGATGCTGGAAGAGTCCATTGGGCATGGAACCATAAATCTTTTATTAATCAATTATAAAAATAAAAGAGTAGTTGTAACAAGGCAGGATAGGCAAACTCTTGGATCTTATACAGTGCTTGTGGTGTGAATAGGATGAATATGATTTAAGTTCAATTAAATATAAAGCATACTGAGATGAATTCTATATTTAAAATCAGAAAGAAAACATGGATATTTCTACCAAGCCAGAGCAGAGTACACTTAAGAAAATTTTCCCCTTAATCTTCTTGCAACAATAAAGAGGGAAAAACATATGGAAATCGAGAAAATAAACAATTTTACATAAGAAAACACATCACCAATTTCTTGACGCGGGAATCCTGGAACATAACTCTCTGTATTTTTGTAAATTGATCACTTTGAGTACAATCCACGACTTACATCATTGTAAAACTCTTTTCTTCATACAAGTTCCAACCTTTACTAAGTCCTATTACAACATATTTATAGACTTTCTATTGAACTAACTTCGGATTCCAAAAATGAATTGATTACAAAATAATATCTAACAAAATTACATATATGTCTGAAACAAAACTAGAAAATAGAAGTTTTGGACAAATTCAACTGTTTGTTGAAAATTTGGAGGAAATATGTTGTTGATTGTGGCTATTTTCTAGCTCTTTTTTCCTATTTAGCACCAAAATTGTAGGTATTTTTTTCATCCTTATTCGACCAACTATAGTAATTGGTCCCAACGTTCTTCACATGGGATAGAAAAATTCACCATGTTTCTAAACCTTTCATCTACCTCAGTGTAAGTTTGAAAAGTTGTTTTATTCAGAAATAAATGATGATTTTCATGTTGTATGTTTAAATCAAATTGGAGGCCCTTCAGAAAGGCTTCTCCATTGGTGGCTCCCTTTGCCTTTGCAAACTTAGGTGCATCTACAACTATGTTGCATAACTGTTGCTGGTAATTTTCTAATGGAATCAATGTGCCATTAGAATTTCTGAGAGTTGGAAGTCCTTTCTCTTGCAACACAACAAACTTCTTGTTAAATATTCTCACATGTAGCTCCAGTTATTTACACTTATTCTCCAACTGCACCATCATATTTTTCTTAGTCAAAACTCTTTTGACTTCCATTACTGTCTCTTTCAAGTCCTGAATGTTCAGCTCCTCAATCTCATCTCTGTTTTTGGAATTGAGCACTCTTATGATTTTCTATGCTTCTTCTAGCCTATGCTCAATATCAACTTTTGTTTGTTCTACTACTGCATTAAATCTCTGGACCGGTTCTTCTTGTTCAAAAGTTATTTGAATTGATGGCGACAAGTTGGTAACATTGGCATTGATATTGTGCCAAATCTTGCATTTGGCTTCTGCCAACATCTAAATAATGATGGACTCGTCTTCATACTTCTAAATCTGCTTTATTAACTTGAAGTTATTTTGTACTTCTGCCAAGTATGCATTGTCTACATTTATCTTGTTTTCATACACCTTTGTGAGTGCTACTGACAATTTATCCACCTCTTTGTTTGTTAATGATAATTCACCCAAAGCTTGAGTTAGCTTTTCTAAGGAATATGAAATTGATACTTGTGTTGTTACCTGGGTTATAGTTCCTATTGTTGATGTTCTTTCTGCCTCCAGTTACTCTTTTTCTTTTAGTAGTGATTCCATGTCTTGTTCCATTTTCTGGATTTGAGCATTTTTTTCCACTGCTATTGTAAACATCTTCTCTTTCTCCATCTCCAAACTAGTGACTTCCTTATTCAAAGGATGTTTTGTAGTTGGAAGTTTGAGTTGTTTCCTGAGAGCTTGAATGTCTAAATTCTTTCTTTTTATTCTCTTATGTTGCCTTGACATCACTAGGATCATATCCTAGTTTAATAAATAAATATTCTAATGTCTTGATTCTAATGCCTTTGGCCACAGAGGACATCCTTTCAATCTTCAGCTATGAGTGCATATTTGAATACACCTTCAACTTTAAACTTCATAATTTTATCATGCATGGCATCGGATAAAAATTAACTGTAATTAAAAATAATTGAAGGTTTCTCCCCAACTGTGAACACTGATAAGAATCCTAAAACTACCTCATCAACCCAATGGTTTTTATAATATCCTAGTAAGAGAGTCACCATGGAAATTACTTGCTTTGAAATTTCTCTGAAAATGGAAACAGGGTATGGGGGGTTCATTCTAGGCAATTCAACATTTTCAGGGAGAAAACATTCAAAAATATGGGCTCTAGGGGAAAGTAAGTTTTTTATACAATTCCATAAATGTATTGGTGGAAAATGGATGTAGGGAGGCTTGGAAATTTATCTGCAAAGCTTGGAAAATACTCTAAGGAGAAAACTTAGGGAAAAAATGGGTTTGAGGGAAGATAAATTCAGAGAGAAAGGTCTCCCAGATGCTCAAGTTGTCACTGCGATCTAGGTATTTCTGTTTTTCCCAATTATGGAGCTTGTATAGATTGAACCCGCAATCAGTCTCAAAAATTTTGTATTGGGTATTGATCAGGGGAGTTCTATCAAGTTCAGGGACAAACGGAGTCATGGGTTCTTCCTCAGGCACCTTTCCCTTTCCTTTTGCACTGACATTTTCAATTACAGAGAAATGCGAAAGAACGAGGTTACCAGAGTGCTCGTTTGGTTGAAATTTTGCAGAGGGATAATTGACAGATGACACTTCACAACTTTAGACTGGTTCGAGCTTGACCTACAAAGGTTGAAAGAGCGTTTTTTTTTTTTTTTTTTTTTTTTTTTTTTTTTTTTTTTTTTTTTTTTTTTTTTTTCGGTGGGGGGGGGGGGGCGCGGGGGGTGCAGTTTATAACGGAATTGGTGGGAATTATAACAAAATTATTACCATTTCAAGAGAGGAGGCATTTAATTCAAAAACAAGTCGATTGGCAGGAGATAATTTAATGTGCAACTTTCATCTATAATTTGGCAGGGGATTTGAGGGTTTAATGGTCAGATGACATGGAGGAATGACATGGATGGTGGATGGTATGACAATGGCACAAGTGGATGGGAAAATGTGACAGGTGAAAAGAGTGAGGATGTGGCGGTTTTTCGGGGGTAGGTATGGTAAATGGTTTTGGGAAGGGGCCCCCAGAAAACCTTGAAAAGTCAACATGTCATATGAGGGGTGTTTGTAGAAACCCGTTTTTTGGGACCCCCACCCCCTGCGTTAAGCATCGATAGTGTGGGGGGCGGGGGTCTCCAAAATCCATCTCCCATCGTGTTGAGGCCACAGAATTCTACTTCCGAAACATGGTGGATAACCACTGGTTCCAGACCTTAAGACAACTCTTTTTTCGTTTAAGGTGGTGGCTCCAACTGGGGATAATGGGACCAGTTTCCTAGTGTTGGTTTTAAGATGAGAGTGGGTGGTTGATGAGTGTTTGCAATAGAATAATGATAATCTAAATGACTTATTCTATGATGAAATTATTTAACTAACGTATTCTAATATAAACCCGGGTATTCCTGTGTGGTATGCAATCTACAAAGATATCTGCTTAACATGTGATAATAAAGATTGAACACAACTAAACAAAGATGATATTGTATCAAGATAATTTCTTTGACTAAATAGTTAGTCAAAGAAATTTATAGAATATACCACATATATGATGAGTTATGTATGAAAATCACAATTTCAGCTAGGCATTATACAAAAGTGCAATTAACGCTTAACAGAAACAATAAATCTCACATACAATTCATGAAAGTAAAGTTTTGCCACTAATTAAACGTAAATAGAACCAATCATACAAGATAATAGTACCATATGTGTGAAGTCCTGCTCATTTGACAAATGACATAGACCAACTTCTTTCTTCAAATCAAATTGTCTCCCAAGAATACAATAGTGCATCAACAAAGGAAAGTAGTCTGATATCTAAAAGAAATGATCATGTTCCATAATTTCAGCAAAGAATTCACAAACTTACAATAGTGCATTCTTTGCAAATGTTTTTGATAAAATTTTGGACCCTTCTCTAAATGCATGAAAAAGGTATAAATATTATTCTAACTAATGTGCAAAAATAGATTATACAAAATTTTAGGAGGTTTCAACCAAACTTCCTCCTAACTAGGTAACTAACTCCAAAAATAAACAAAGGCTAAATGAACATAACTAAGAGGATGAATTTTTGTCTGCTAGCTTGTCCTTCAAATTGCATATATCAGTCATCGGTTGAATTTGAGAAGGTGCTCCGAAATGTGTCCTAAGTTGTCCTGTGAAAATCACATCGGTGAGAGGTGGCATCATACGTTGAGTCATATGAAGGGAACAGTTGAGATTCATAAGCTGGTTGTGTGGCTTAACAAGATATTGCCAATACGACTCCCATTCGGTCTTGGTCAATTTTGTAATTGCCTCTCTTTGAGTCCCCGCCTTTTCTTGCCAGCTTTTATACAATGTATTTAAATCGGACATTTCTTTCAGATTTCCTTCTTTAATCAGGTTGGTGGTAAACAGGGTGTGCTTAACTTCCTTAATGATATTCTTTGATACCCCGGTTACCCTTGCGACTACTAGCTTGGCTTGTTTGATTCTCACACCCCAATCTGTGAAGAGAATGTCTTTATGAGTTTCCTCAATCTTGGGTAGATTGGTTTTTCTTTCGTCTTATGTATCCTGCCATTCGATGAACTCAAAGATTCTTGTGTTTAAATTGTTAAACTCAGTTCTCCGGTCGATTGCCTTAACTGTCAACTGGTTGATAGTAGTTAGATAGGGAGTAATGTGTGACATCTTTTGGCAAAAATACTCCTGCTGTTTCACCAAAAAGGAATTTAATTCCAATGCCTCTTTGATAAACTCCTCAGTAGTGGGAACATCCTTGTATCTTTCCATGGCTTTCTACATTTCTTGGAGTTTCATGTTTTTGGCCGATATATCGACTTCATGGATTATTTTCAGGACCTCCATGTCTTGCTTCAATTCTGCGAGCTGCTCAGCCACTTACTTTCTCCACTTCAAGCTATTGTTCGATCTATGCAATCCTCTCCTTTTTTCCCTTAACAAAGTAGAAACTTTAGTAGCCTTGTCCATAATGGCTGATGTGTATGCTCCTATGAACTGTGATAGTCTAGTCAATTTCTCGGCCGGATTGAAAGGCGTGTCCTTCCAAATAACATCCATCGGCTCGTTTCCAGGTGGGAATTCAGGTGTGTCTACCCTTTTCCTTTTTTTATGCCTTCTTACTACAACCTTGTGGAGAGGGCTATAGAACACATCAAGTGGAGGTATTTCAGTTACTTTCAAAACAATTTTTGATGTGGGCAGAGAAAGGATAATTTCAGTATGTTGGGATGTTGTTTCTTGTTCCTCCATAAGATTGGACTGCTCGCTGATAGACTTGGGATTTGTATCCTTATGAACATGCAAAGGATTTTTACATTCCACTTTTTCTTAGGCATTTGTCACTTTGGGAGTGCCTTTCAATTTCTGATTAAACTGATCCCACTCCTGCTCGAAACTACTGCTTTTGACCTCTAAACTAATCTCCGTAGTCGGGGTGCTCATCACTTGTTTCTCAGCTGACTTCCTACTGGACTCAGCTGTGTTATGTGCATCTTTGGTTTTCCCTGTGTTTGGTGTCTTCTTAGTTTTTACCTGAGAGTCTACTCGAGAACTAGGACCTTCACTATCAACAGTGACACTTGGTGTAGGCTTATCCTCGGGCTTTAACAAATTCATTGGGATCACTTCGAGCCTCTCATTTCTGAATTCCTGAAAGCTTTGAAAATATTCAGGTTTTAGATTCGCCCTTGTCCATTCGAATGCTTGTTTGAAGGATTCGACCGACAATAACAAGTTTTCAAATAGTTATCCTCATGGTTGTATGGCTTGAGCTTTACTCTAGTAGTGACATTATATGCCACTTTGTTTGGATGAAATTTCCTCTTAGGAAATGTATGAAGCCTGATGGCTTCCATATGTGTTGGCTCTTTAATAGCAGGAACAAAATTTTCTAGAGCAAAAGAACTACACTTGACAGGGAAAGAGGGCGATAATGACTTCTTGCCACCTTTGAGAACTTTAGTCAGGCCTTTTCCCATGGTCTGGTGGGCAATCTCTCTTGCTAATAATTTATCAGAAACATATCAAGGAAAGACATGTGAATCGATTGTGCTACCTGTTTGGTCAATTTAGTGTGATCTAAATTGCTATTTAGAATGTCAACCCGGGGTTCGTAGACTGACGAAGTGAAGTGTACTATATGTACTAGATAACCATTTCCTTTGTATTTTGTCGTTTTAAGCTTTTTAGTTTGTTTTTGGATTTATTTTTCCTTAATGTGAGATGGTGAGGATGAAAGTGAAATATGGAGTGTAGATGGTGATGGTTTCTAAACTTGAAAGTGCTCAAAAGAAAGCTTTTAAAATAACTAAGATGAAATCAATTCTTAAGAGGAAATAAATGCATCAAAGTGAACTAATGACAATGGCCCAGTATCCTTGCTGCCGAAATAAAAAGAAAGTAAAAACTAAAAACAACTCAAGCTTAAAGCAAAGCAACTAATTCACACTACTTAAACTCTCCAGATCCTTTACCCTTCGGCTCAATCTACCTTGTGGGAAGTAATCATGAACAAGCCAAGCAATATGATATCTAAATGGAAAGAAAGTAAATTGCATAAAAGAAACTAATCACACTACTTGAACTCTTCAAATCCTTTACCCTTCAGCTCAATCTACCTTGGGGAAGTAATCATGAACATGTCAAGCAATATGATATCTAAATGACAAAAAAAGTAAATTACATAAAAGAAACTAATCACACTACTTGAACTCTTCTATCCCTTTACCATTCAGCTCAATCTACCTTGTGGAAAGCAACCATGAGTAAGCAATATGATATCTAAATGACAAAAAAAAAAAAAATTGCATAAAAGAAACTAATCACACTACTTGAACTCTTCTAGCCCTTTACCATTCAGCTCAATCTACCTTGTGGAAAGCAACCATGAGTAAGCAATATGACAACTAAATCACACTACAGTTAGTAATATTCTGATTTCTTGCTGATAAAGTCACTTGACCATAGAAAGAAACCATAAATTGGTGAGCAGTATGATATCTAAATAGCAGAAAAATAAATAAGCAAATCACAACTTGGAAAGGACAATGCTAAATTTAAACTTCAGAAAATGAAAGTTAGCAGGAAGGAAAAGATGATCTCATATGCCAATAGTTATCAAAAAGATGAAAAATTGCCCGGGCTGCCTAAGAAAACCTGCAGAAAAACACTGATCAGTTTACAGCTCTAAGAAAACAAAGGTGAAGATATAAACAGCAGAAGCATCAAACAGTGTATTATGTACAAGCTAATGATAAAAACAAAAACATAATAAAACTAAATGAACACTTTACAAGGCTTCGACGTGCAGGGGCCCTCTGCCACTTCAGCCAATCAACAAATAATCACACGGCTGAACTCAGAAAAGTCTTCTCATGTATTAAACAACAACATATAAAACAGTGGGGTGATAAGATAACCAGCAGTTCAGAATCACATCAACAGTTCAGAATTCATACATATCAAAAAGCTTTTTCGCAGCGTTCAACGACGTGTTATTTATAACGCCAAAATACTAAAGCTAATTAACAACTTCTACGCTATTAACTGCGTTGCTAAAGACACGTAGATCCCTTCAGCCGAGATCTAGTGTAACTGTCATCATGTTTCTTAAATCTTCGGAGTGGTTGGCTGTTAGATTCAGGTCTTAGGAACGATCTCCAGGTGTGTTGGTGCCTTCGTGAGCTAAGGACTGTGCCACGTATCATTCACGTGCCCAAAACAGTGACGTGCCACTGCTGAACTCTTTGGCTAGCCTTGTCTTTGACTTTGGTTGACCGTGGCCTCCCATGGATGATTTGGCCGATTTGAAGGGACACGTTCCATGTGTCCGCCACCCGGAGCTTGCCCATGTAGCTCGTTTCTTCATAGGACACCTGTAGCACAGATTTTAACAAAATAGCTGCGGAATCTTGTGCTGGCTGCAGAAACCTGTGCTGGCTGCTGAATCTGACAAGTTTTCGCAGCTGCATGAACAAAAAAACTAAACCAAACAACAGTCATAAGTATAGTCAGAAAATCATATAAACAGTCCTTTTTAGACTATAATGCAATGATTTAACAACTGGGTGAATGAAGTGAGTGGAGAAAGAAGGCTAAGAGGGTGTATAGGAAGGTGCAGGTTTGAGGCTCAACATACCCCCACTGTGAAGGTGTTGCGTGTCCTCATGCAACCAAAATTGAGTTATTTCCCTCTAATCCACATGCTTTGAGGCTTCTGCAAGGACGTCTAGTCCTCTTTTCTTCTTCTTTGATGCCATCATCATCATCATCCTTGGCTTTCTAACTAGAGATTTGAACTTGAGGTTAATCAATGCTCTGCTTAACTTTTTGCATCTCTTCTTTAGTCTTCTATTCTTCTTCTGCCACAATCCTAAATGAAGCATAGTATTGTCATGGACAATCTTGTCTACCTTACCCTGCTCTTTAAGTGCTTCATTTTCTTGTATGATATGTCTATTTAGGACTTCTAGCTCAAATGCTTCCTGTTTCAAAGACTGAACTTGTGCATCAAGTGGCAGAGAGGTACTTGGTCCTGCAGCTGATTGTTCTAAGGATTCCAGGTAATTATATATCTCTTGCTGACTAGGATCCACCTCAGGTGACTTTCTCTGTCTAAACTCAAAATCTGGTGGAGGAGGACTGCTCTCTCTTTCTGGCCGAAAAGGGTTTTCCTCACGTGGAGGACTTAATTCAAGGCTTGGCTGATCTGGAGATTTCTCAAGTGCCTCTTCACTTAAATCAATAAAGTGGGAATGATCTCCCTTGGTTTTCTTCCACTTCCCTTTTAGCCTAGAACTCCTTCTCGAGGATGAACTCATACTTTTCTTTTGTGCACTCTGTTTTCCTTTTTGCTTTTTCTTGGCCATGGCAGCAGCTTTAAGATCTATTATCCTTTCTGACAGAGGCTGGTAATCTTCTTCTAAGGATTGCTCAGGGGATGGAGAGACCTCTTGAGTGGTAATTTTGCCTTTTTCTTTCGTTTGTTTCTTATTCTTAACTTGGTCTTCTTCCTCTTTTTGGACAGTTTCTTGAATTTCTTTTGTAGGGGAGTCTTGGGCCGCAACATTTTTCTCCTTCGTCCTTCTTTTCCTTGGAATTTTTGGTGGACTACTTCCAGAGGCCTCAGACGGCTCTTGGAAGTAGTTTCTTGTTAAAAATTGTTCCCATGTATCCTTAGTTTTCTTCAACTGATCCTCAATAAGAATTTTTATGAGCCCATTATGGTAAAGATGAGGTTCAATATTACCTACATGCTTCTGAACCGTAACACTCATCTTTTTCAAACTTGATAGCAGAAAATGAGGCAAATTAAGAGTGTGACCATCTATGAAATTCATCATCAACCTGACATGATACATGTACATAGAGCCAAAACGACCTTCATATGTGATAAATTTCTGGATGACTAACAGTAGACTAGACCATTCCTCTTTTAATACATGCACAGGGATGCCTATTGTGAATACAGTGGTATCCATACCTTGGTTTTGTAGCATGGTTCTCTAGATTTGATCGTCCACGCTTCTATTTTTAAACCACCTTTCTCCTTCTTGAGGTAGGCCCGTGGCTGCTGCTATTGTGGCCTCGGTCACTGTAAACTTTAAGTCTCCAACCTCCACTGTTTGTCCATTAAAGGACCTCGCAAAAGTTTTGGTCACCTCATTGTTATACCCTTTGAATTTCTGGATAAATCGGAGCCATTTGACTTTCTTGAACAATTCCTTAACTTGGGGATAACCCTCCAAGTATTTCGGTCCGTCCGGCTCGGCTCTCAGAAATTTTCCCATCCTCTGTTTTAAATCCACTGAGGGTTCTTCTGCGTGTGAGGGTTAAGGAAAAGTAGCTCTGTTACAGGGTTTTTAGGATAGACTGTAGTGACTGCAATCGGGGTTTAGGATGACTGTAGTGGCTGCAATTAAAGTGTAAAGCAAACAGTAGTAACTGCAGTCGGAAACAGAGAAATGCCCGAATCATAGGAGGAACAGTGGGTGAGCAGTGCTGACCGAGTTCATAAAATGAAATGTGAGTGCATACGAGGAGTATGGTATAAGTGGAGTGATAAGCGAGTGGAGTAACGGCAGGATTCTCTCGAGTCGGATGACTGTATATGAGATTTTACACGTCTCAACAGACGACTGCGGAAATTATGGCTGGGAAGAGCCGTAACACAATAGGTCACGTCTTAAGAGTATGGGTAATAAATGGAAGTGCAGTCATTCTTGAGTTTGAACTCGGAGTAATCATAGGACCGTTAGGGAAATGAATGCGAGGTGTGTGGAGTGATATTGCAGGATAAGAATGATAGTGGGTTAATTTATTAAATCATTGCACATAGGAGAACCGGTTATGGTTTAATAACTATACATAATTATGACTTGAAGTGTTATTTGATAAAGATTTTTTATCATACCTTTGGAAACTTTGTCAATCTTTGCTCAAGGTTTCTAACCAGTTGCTTTTCTTTGATATCTTGAAGATGCCCCATGTCTTTAGCTCACATACACCTGCATTTCATGATTTTGGCACTAACAGTTGATTGTATTTTGAAAACAGAGTGATGCTGGCTGCGGAAATCGTTTCTAGCTGCGGAAACTGGTTCTGGCTGCGGAAACGGTTCCCAGCTGCGGAAACTGAAACAACACCCCTTGAACTGCACGAAGATAGCTTAGAGGAAAAACATCTGAATGAAAATAGTCCTGAAGGGGAACTTTTATTGATGGAATGAAATGGAATGAAAATGAAGTGAAAATGGAGTGGAATCAAGTGAAATGGTAATGAGAATGAGATGGAGGTGAAATGAAATGGGTGAGTGAGATGAAGTGAAGATGGAAAGAAAAGGAGAGGAGATTTTTTTTTTTGGAAAATATAGAGTGTCAGGTGTCCCTGATTTTCACTCTATATTTTCTGTATAAGATTGCCAATCTATGATTGGTTTTCAGGCTTATACACTTTTTTTTTTTTTTTTCAAGAACTAAAAGAAACAAAGATTAGGCTGATGGGGGAGAAGGATTCTTCTCCACCAGCCTTATTGCAGAATTCTCTTGGAACATTTTGACAAACTCATCTTTGGAAAGTGGCTTATGATAAATTTTCAATCGGTGGCCATTCACAATAAGAGGAGTCTGAAATTCATCAATGGTCTTGATTCTTACTACTCCATTGTTAAAGACTTTATCAATCTCATATGGCCCAAGCCAATGAGTCTGAAATTTTCCTTTGAAGTCTTTAAACTTCGAATCAAACAGTAAAGCACAATCTCCCTCTTGAAACTTTCTCTCTTTAATATATCTGTCATGCCACTTAGCTCTTTGATGTTGAACTAGATCAGTCCTTAGAATTGCATCTTGTCTGATCTCATCTAGCTCATTCAGCTACTCCATTCTGTGCTTTTGGGCTTCTGATAGATTCATCCCCAAGCGGACTACCATCTTGAAGGTCTTGACTTGAAACTCAATGGGGAGTAGGACTTCTTTCCCATAAACAAGTTCATAGGGAGAATTTCCTGTTGTGTTCCTCCATGTAGTTCTGTAGGCCCATAAGGCTTCAGGAAGCCTTTCTACCCAATATCTTCTGTGGAGATGAACAGTTTTGGTGATGATGCTCTCAAGAACTTTGTTTGTAGATTCCACTTGGCCATTTGCTTGAGGATGGTAAGGAGTATATTTTTTGTGCTTGATTTTGTATTCTTCCATCAACTTCTCCATCAAGTTAGATGTAAATTGACTTCCATGATCTGTCACAATTTCTCTTGGGACACCAAAACGAGTAAAAATATCCTCAAAAAGAAATTGAACAACTGAATTTTCAGTGGCAGAAGGCAGTGCCTTGGCTTCTACCCATTTAGTGACATAATCAGTGCAAACCAATATATATTTCTTTTGTTTAGATGGTGGATTAATTGGTCCAATGAAATCTAAAGCCCATTTTTCAAAGGGTTCGATGAGTACATGTGGCTGTAATGGCATTTCATTTGAAAGAGTCGGTCTCCCAACTCTCTAGCAGTTGTCGCACCTTCTGACATATTGTTTTGCATCTTTAAAGAGAGAAGGCCAATAATATCCTAAGGAAAGGATTTTATAGGCCGTCCTCTTATCAACAAAGTGTCCACTGCATGGTTCATCATGACATGCCTTGAGGATGTCAGGTATTTCATCTTCCCGAACACATCTTCTGATCACACAATCTAGCCCTGTTTTAAATAATTCATTAGAAATCCATGAATAATTTGAACTCTCCTGAATAATTTTCTTTTCTCATTAGGAAATAAGTGTGGAGGTAGCTTCCCTATAACCAAATAGTTATCAATATCTGCATACCAAGGAGTCTTAGTAGTTACTGCAAACAAATATTCATCTGGAAACTTATCCTCTACAGGAGAATCTTCGTTAGTATTTTGGATTCTAGACAAGAAATCAGCTACTGTATTTTGTTTCCCTAGTCTATCCAACACAGTAATATTGAATTCTTGTAAAAGTAAAAGCCATCTTGTAACTCTGCCATTAGTAACAGGTTTGTTCATGAGATATCTAATTGCAGAATGATCAGTATGGACAAAAGTTTTGTAGCCTATTATATAATGTTTAAACTTGTTGATTGCATGAACAACAGCTAAGAACTCTTTCTCAGTCACAATATAATTTAACTCAGTGGGAGTCAAATTTTTACTGGTGTAGTAAATGGCATAAGGAACTAAATCCTTTTGACCCAAAACAGCTCCTAGAGCTATATCTGAAGCATCTATAGAAATATGGAAAGGAAGTTTCCAATTTGGCCCTCTCAAAATGGGTGCTTCAGATATTCTTGTTTTCAAAGTTTCAAATGCAGATTGACAATTAGGATCGCATTTGAATTCACAGTCTTTTGTAAGTAATTTGAAGAGTGGAGATGCTATTTTGGTGAAGTTTTCAATAAATATTCTATAATACCCAGTAGATCCAAGAAAACTTCTAACATCTTTTTGAAAATTTGGAATAGGAAACTTGGAGATGACTTCAACTTTTGATCTATCAACTTTAATCCCATCCCCTGAAATATGATGTCCCAAAACAATCCCTTCAGTAAACATCATAAAGCATTTTTCATGACTCAATGAAAGGTTTGTTCCTTTACATCTTATAAGGACTTTTTCCAAATTCTCTAATGCCTCTTCAAATGAATCACCATAAACTGTAAAATCATCCATATAGACCTCTACATAATCATGGATTAGATCAGAAAAGATTCCTAGTACTTCCCTTTGAAATGTTGCGGGTGCATTACATAATCCAAAAGGAAGCACTCGGTAAGAAAAATTTCCCCATGGACAGGTGAATGTGGTCTTATCTTGATCTTTAGGTGCCACCTGAATTTGATTATAGCCACTAAAACCATCCAAAAATGAAAAGTACTTTTTGCCTGCTAGATTATCTAATACCTGATCGATAAAGGTTAAAGGAAAGTGATCCTTCAAAGTTGCTTTATTCAATTCCCTGTAATCAATGCATAACCTCCATTTACCATTCTTTTTAGGTACTATAACCAAAGGAGAAATCCATCGGCTATCTGAAATTGGATAAATGAAGTTTACATTGAGTAGTTTTTGGAGCTCTTATTTCACTATCTCCCTAAGGTTTGGATTCATCCTTCTCTGAGGTCGTCTGATTGGTCTACTGTTTTCCTCGATGTAGATGTGATGAATGCAAGTCTTAGGGTCAATACCTTTCATATCACTATACTCCCATGCAAATGCAGTAGAATGTTTTTGCAAGATTTTGGTTAGCTCTTCCTGTTGTGATTTTTCCAAATTTTTGTTGATATTCAATGTTTT
>APFE030562176.1:0-30100 GCA_000404065.3 Pinus taeda
TATTGTAAATTTTGTAAAGAGCTAGGTCTATAAAGCTCCATGAACAAATATGTCTATTTTTCAAGTTTGTTTCATTGTATATGTGTCATTCAATATTGAGGATAGTGTTCCCCCAAAGGAGAGGGGTTATAACAACCCACTTTACTTAAACTCATTGTTTCAATGTAAATATATTCATAAAAAAAATTATGGTCTGAGTTAAGGGACACAGATTCCGGAGGCTGGGGAGAGAAATTTCTTGAGATGCTTAGTTTGTTTTTGTACGAAAAATATGAATTATGTGATAGCCATTAAAGGATGGTTGTTGTATTTTAATGGCCCAGTGTTCCTCTAAATTTATGGAACTACAAAAATGGATGATGTGCATACTTACCTTGAGAGATTGGGACAAGGAAAAATTATGATCATTTAGTGAGTATAGGGTTGTGCAGGTAGTGGAAGAGAAACATAGAGGTTAGCGCAACACGGATGATGGTCTTGATGAAAGAAGGAGAGAGAGAACACTCTTGGGAAACAAAGAAAAGAGTTAGAGGAATATGTGGGTGGAACACCACCACGAGCAAAGAATGAACCATGCAAAAATATTAGAAAAGAAAAGAAAAAAAATGTAGCACCAACAGTTGAGAAAGAGCACAACATCAAGAGAAGATACCACCTTCGATTGGCATGGATTCATGGAGTAAATCACTTCCAGGTGGGGGGTAAATTTCCTTTCGATTCCCTAGTAGCCAAAGGGTGAAGATGGTGATTCTCAACAAATCTTGAAGGGCTAGGGTGGAGGAATTATTCTTGGGAAAAGTCCTAGGGAATTTTTGGATGGCTTCCTTGTTGTATGTTTTTTTTTGTTGTGCTTTTGAGTCTCCAAGTTGGGTGGAAGTTCCCTCTACTTTTTTTTCTTTCAACTCAGTTGGAGGGTGGAGGTGGAGAGGCCTCTAGAGTCCCTGAAGCAACTTAAGATAGTATTCAATCCTTTAGGAAGAACACCCCTCAATCTCTGGAATCTGGCTCGGTGGTGATACCTAGAGGTGAGGACTGCGTGCAACTATCTATGGTTAGGTAGAGAGATAGTCCGAGACTCATCTTCCCAAAATATTCATAACATAAGTGTTTCTCATGTGTTTCCTACGTTAATTAATGAGCCTTGTATTTCTTGGTTGATTTTATTTCATTAATACACGAGGCATGATTGTGTAATCCATCTTTACAAAATTGAATGGTATAAAGTATTAGTGTTTTAAAGGCTCTAAGATAGCATGTGAGAATACTGTTTATGTCACAAAAATATTTAGCATGAGAATTCCATCTTTATTGTAATATGCTAACTCTCTTGATTTCAATCTTGCATTGCATTATTGTGTTGCGATATGGTAATATGGAGTATTTCCTTTTTTTATCCGTATTGACCTGTTTCTTGTATGCAGGTCTTATTCAAGTCTTTAGAATTACATACCCTATGTTGGGATTTTCCATTCATTTATCAAGAACTTAATCTAATAAAATTATATCCTATGTTGGGTGGGACATGACCTTATGAGCTTGAATAAATCGACGTTAAAGCCCCTGTATTTCATACAAATATGCATCCATTCTATGCACTAGTTAATGTCGAAGTATCAAGGTTGAGTGTGTTATCTTTGTGCAGAGATTGAATGGAAAACCCCCTGCTTAAATGTCTGGATTTAGCCATGATAATTAGCTTGATTGGTACTCCATAGTGGGTATTCATATATTGGGTTATTTTTGTTATTAAATTTCTTGGAATTCTCATCCAACAAATGATATATGTGTAGGCTTGTGTTACTATCGGTTAAATGGTTGTGCTTATGGTCCCTGCTTAAAATTGATCTTAACGGGAGAATCCCTTGCTTCCTTGAATATTGTTGTTCCCTTTGTGGCCTTTTGGGCATCATATGCTTTTCAATTTTTTTTTAAAGCTTATCATGTTGGTTAGACTTTCAAGAATGGCCTTTGGATCTCTAGATTGAGATCTAGCCTTTTTCCCATAAGATATTGAGGAGCCAAGGAGATTGCAAGTCCTAAAGGACTGAATGAGAACTCCTTGTTTCATATCCTATGTTCTACCATTAAAAACCCTTAGGGATGATCTAGTCATAAGCTCAAAAGAGATAGCACTAGTGCATTCTTCATATAGTTGTAATAAGTGATGTTTAAGTTAGGCGGGGGTATAAGAAAATTTCACAACCACCATGGCCTATCCATGGTCAAATCCCTTTACAAATAACTTACGTGGAAAGGCCTCAACCTTAGCCCCTTTAACCTTGTTTGTGGTCGTGGTGAAATTATTAAGCCATATAAAGGGTTGGCTTCAAGGCCATATTACTAGCCATAAGGTTATGGATCTTAACTCAATGCAAGGCCAATGTGATGAGCGGCCATGATTAAGTGGTGAAGGTGATCAATGGTTCAGAAAGGGCCAGGGATGGCATAATCCCAAAGGGGTTGCATCCCAAAATCCTACAGAAATTCGCACAAGTGAAACACCTGGGATGATGTAGGGTCGGGCTAGAATTGCAGGAGTAGGAGCACCGGAGTCTCAGGTGAGAGAGGGATAGAGGACCATTCAAAATGCACTACTAGTACCAGGTGGAGGACCCACCAAGGCACGTACGTATAGAAGCTAATCCCTAAGAGTATAGCAAGGAGAACATATTAGGGAGGAGTGGGGTGAAGTGAGACCAAGCCCTAATGGCTTACACATGCACCAAACAAGCCACTAATTGAATTTCTATGGACACACAATGGGTCAGCTCAGAGTGTTAACATAGAGAAAATAACAAGTACACATGGTTTCATAGGTCGAGTAATAGAGCCTGAAAGACAAGACATTTGGCTGTAGTCAATGGCCTGTTGAGTGGTTGGTATATGTATATATATATATATATATATATGCTCATGAAAACATGTATAAAGGTTTGTGTTTTAAAGCATGACATGGGGTGTGGAACCCAAACCCATGAATGGGTCGGCAGCCAATGAAAAATTTCCATGTGGTGCTTGGCGGTTAGCCAAGTGGGAATAGCCACGTGGATAGGGTGATGATGTGGTGCTTTCTTATTCATAAGAAATTCATATGGTCACATATTTTGATTTGGAGGATGGATTGAAGTAAACTTTTGTATAACTACAATCATCTTGATGAGATGAATGTTGTTATAGACCATTTTGTCACATATAATCAATAGGTTTGTTAACTAGATCAATCAACATCCTTTTACCCCTTATCATCATCTTTGCATAAAGACCTAAGCATGAATCTCCCTAATCCCATAGTTCCTACCTTTAACTGCTTCATTTCAATGATTTTAAGGCCCAACAAACCTTGGCCCTTTGAGATACTGCATTCACCAGTGGGTTGACCTTCTTTGGACCTTCGCTGATCACCAATAGGTTACACCTTGATGGGGGTGTGTTGACTCTAGAAATTCAAGAAAAATAAAAAGAATCTTGAAGCTTCCTCTTCCTAATGATTCCTATTTCTGTTATAACCATTTACCTTGGATGAAAGTATTGAATCCTATTCTATCCTACCTTCTACATTTCACCCTTTATCTCTTGAGCCCATCCTCCCATCAAGAGTCGATCTCAAGCCTAGATTGGTAAATCGATAAGAAATCTTAACCCACTATCCTCTTCTATATATTTATTGCCATCCACAAGCCATGGGGTTGGATTTTGGAGATACATTCTACCCTCAAGTTGTTATTGTGAGAGTCATTAATCCACGTAATAGGGTTACATAGAGATACACTTTGTGACAAGGAAGGACTAGTCAACTTTGAGGAACTCTTCTACAAGATCAACTTCTATATTTGGTTGTAACTCTCTCCATTTCTATTAATACAAGGGGTACATTGTTTTCCTATATGTGATGTTACGTTATTCATATATTTCAATACCATGTTGATCTATTGAATGAATTGATTGGATTATGCTACATAGATGCCGTAGATATTTGTCTTGTGTTGTCTGGTTGTGCAGATTCTAATTATAATGATCAGGGCTAGGATTGGAGCGTACAAACTGAGAAACGAGTGAAGCTTATGATGAATTCTAGGTAGGCTTCATCCCATTGTCCATTTAATTTAAGGAATACATTATAGTCCTTGATCTCTGTTGTTCTAGGTTAGTCCACCAGGCCTAGGGAAGACACTTTTGTCTGTTGTTGTAAATTTTGTATAACAAACATAATGGTGATGTAGAACTAAGGCTCAAGTGAGTTCAAAAGATTGAAATTTTTGGACCCCATTTCCATAATGGAACCTTGGATCTTGGTTCATCATAGTAACTTGAAAATAAATATAATTAACAAAATGAAACTTCAGCACCTATGATAAATCTAATTAACAAATGAACTTGCATCCATTAACCAAGTCAAGGGGCCCTCCTTCACGAATTAGGGCTTCTAAAGTTTACTGGAAAATTAATGCTTCAAATGATACTAATTTTCATGCTTTATTAAAAGGATGATACAACAATAATATCAATGTGTCTTTTTTTGTTGATAAAACCCTTGCATCTATACTTCTTCAACTAAGTTAATACCCCCAACCTGCTCTTTTCCCATACTTTTATACAAGAAAATAGTAAGGAGAAAATTGCAACTAATTCCCCCAAATATGGATTGTAACAACTATGAATAGATTAAGAAAATATTGAATTTGTTTATTTTTTGGAGATACTGGTGGTATAACAAATCAATACCAAATTAAATTTAAATTATTTATCATAGAATTATCTTGGAAAGAGTTGGAGTTGTTTCAATTGCTGCTTTGTTGCTTTGTTTGGGACACAATCTGTCAATGACCATAACAAGAAAGAACCCTTTGAAAGAACCACACTTATCTCTCAAAACATAGCGAATTTTAAGAAATCTCTCTAGATTCAACTAAAATCATCCATTCTACACAAAAGTTAAGATATGATAGGTAATATAATTAGATTTATCATAGGTGCTGAAGTTTCATTTTGCAAGTAACCACAATTAAACACTCTGCAAGTAATTATATTGTAGGAGGAGCACCATAGGGTTTGTTTTTACTATAGATGGAAGAATAATAATCTGAATTTCAAAAATTGCAAAAGGTTGTTTTTCTTTCAACAAGAAAAGTAGAGCATGCTACTGCTACAGAGGCTATTAACGAGATGATTTGGTTATAAAGGTTTATGGAGTAACTGGGAAAGAAACATGATAATAGTATATTTTACAATAATAACTAGGGTGTTATTCATGTCATAAAGAACTCAAACTTCCATTCTAGTTCAAAATACATATAGCTTAAGTACCATTTCATATGATTAGTTTTAGAATATGGGTAATTGAATTTAGAAAAATATATAGTAACTAGAATCTTATAGACACGTTAATGAAGGCAATAATCAAGGAGAAACTAAGTTTCAATTCAGTTTCAATTGACCTTCAACTTGACGTTGAATATGAGAAATTTTCCAAGTCCAAAGTTGAAGCATACTCTAGCAGGTGCAATAGCAGTGGATTTATTATAATCATTCTACAACTAGGAGATTGTTGATTGCATGTAAATGAAACTATAAGACCTAGTTAGGCATGCATACCCCTTATAAATTCTAGAGTGATAGGGAGCCTCAAAGGATATTTGGATACCCTATTTTAAGGGGGTTTGGATAAAGAATGTACCCAAGTCAAGTTTAAAAGGGAGATTATTCAATTAAACTTGACTTAGTAAAAAAATGTCAACTCTATTTTAGGTTTTAAAAAAATAGGTCATGGTATGGGTGATCCATGGTTTTGCAGCCTATAAAGAGGATAATATGAGGTTACAATGAATATGGTAGGTGATATCCCTCATTTGGAATATACATGTTCGAATGCTTGAGGAGCTACTCAATACCAACAAGGTTGAAAGCCATTACATTAAATATTATCATGTCACTTGTGGCATTTGAACCTCGGAAGGGAGGATTACGATGATTCCTCCCAACCACCCAAGATAAACCCAATTAGAAAATTAAGATTGAAGGACATAGGGGTGGGATTTGATCCACTTATGTGTGCATGGGTCATGAGATCATTTAAAATAATCTCTCAGGGTGCAACTACACATTTGACCACTACCTCAAGGTGCTCTTATAGCTTCAGGTTAAGCCCTCGTAGGAAACGAACCTTACCTGACTATTAAAAATATAACTCTTCACTTTCCATCATTAAATCTAACCTCTTTGAAATTCTTGAAAATAACTTATATTAAATCAAGTACACTATATTAGTGTCCCCTTTTATATTATTTTATTGTACATTTTATTTAGACATTAATTTATTACTTTTGTAATAATACGCTCTCACCATATGTATTCATTCTAGCATAATAATAATAATATATAAAAACAACTTCTTTAAAGATTGTCACATAGTTCAAGTGAATTGTTTCGCGAATGATTAAGGATGGACCATGTAAATTGTTAACTTAGATACCAAATCTAAACTCGTAAGCTCGTAAACATAACTAGCCCAACGATGTGATTGTTGCTTTGCAATCTTTTTGAGTTGTTAGATCCTTTGTTTTACAAAGGATAGGGTGTAAAAGGTTTGCATGGTAGTGATTATGAAAGAGGGATTTAATGTGTCATTTAATATCGTCATGGAAATACCAACAATCCACTTTACCTCATTTGCAAAAATTTATTCCAAGTGCCTAATCGAAAAATGAATTCATATACTTACAATTTTATTTCAAAAAACATCATAAAAAATTCCAATTTTCAAATGAATTCATATACTTGAATTTCATTTCAAAACACTCCATAAAAAAAATTCCAATTTGCAAAGGTAGATTCATATGCTTGGAGTTCATTCCAAATTGCAAATAACTTTAGGATGAGAATGAAAATATGGAAAATTAACTAATATAAGGTTACTTTAAGAGGAGAACTATAATGATTAACGTTATTGGCCTCTCTTCAAAATAATAAAGAAAACATCATTTTTAATAACAATAAAAGAGAATAAGAGTAAGAGAAAGTTGTAATTGTTTACTTTGTATTGAAATTTAAAATATTCATTCTAAATGGCAAATAACTTTAAGATGAGAATGAAAATATCAAAAAATTAACTAATATAAGGTTACTTTAAGAGGAGAAAACAATATAATTAATGACTAACGTTATTGGTCTCTCTTCTAAAATAAAGAGAAAACATTATCTTTAATGACAATAAAAAGAGAATAAGAGAAAGTTGTAATTGCTTACTTTGTATTGAAATTTGAAATGGTAATGAAATTTGAATTTATAATTGTGAAGGAAAAAATATTTTCTTAATCAATACATTTATTTAACAAATTGTATATATTAATTATAGTACTAAATATTATAGTATTTAAAATTTATTTATCATATTAATATCTAATCTAATATTTGATTTAAAGTTGTAATTGAATTTGTTGATATAGAATGGATAATTAGACATGTTTTATAACGATATTGATATATAGTAGATTCTTCTACCACTCTAACTTCTAGGTATTCAAATATATTTTTTTGTATGATAAGAAATAAATTCCAATACCACTCTAATTCCTACATATCTAAATATACTATTTTCTCAAAATAAATCAAAAATTTAAACTTCAAATCTCTTACTATATTATTAATAAAAACTACTAAATGGATATATTTTTCAAAAGGCATTTCGGTATTCGATCCATAGTGCCAAACATTTACCATCGGAGTGCTATGAAATTATTTAAAAAGGCAAGGAGGAAGCCTCATAAAACAAGGAATAGGCTTCACGTGGTCATGGTTTACCTGGTTCAGGAACTCTACGTGATCAAGTTAAAACTACTTCAATTTATTAAATTTTGGTAATTAAATTTTATGGATTTTAAATAGAATTTATATTTTATGGATTTAGTTTGAGGAGGAGGAATTTAATAATAATTAATAACAAGATACGACGTTGAATCTCTTTAAAATGTAATATGTAATTTTTGTGTTTAAATTGTATTTCAAATGCTATATAAATATATATATGACCAAATAATCATTTTAACTATAAAAAACTTATTTTTTTCATGATATGTATATAATTTTTTTAAATGATATATAATATATAGATAATTAACATTAAAATATTTTACATAACATGTATATTGAGATATTTTATAGCATAAATTAAAATGGTTTTTTTATTAATAATATGTTTTTAAGTATATGTCAATATTAATTAGTGTTATATTATTTTATTTATGGATGGAAGGACAAACTTAGACATCCCCTTCACGCTGGGTTGTAAGATGAATCTATAAGCTCAATGAACCTCTGGGCTCAATTATTATTATTATATATTTTTAGTTTAAATTAAATGAATATGTTATCTTTCTACTCAATTTTAAGTAACATATAAAAACATTTTAAAATGGTATATCTTTTATGAGTTTAATTTGAATGTTAAAGAAAAAAAATGTTATCATCTAATGATGTCAAAAAGGTTTTTAGAAAAAGGCCTTATGCGATGATGTTACAATTTCAGGTGGATAGCAAGAAATGGAGATGATTCACAGAAAATTTTGAATTTGGATAGCTATAATTTGAATTTAGCAAAAAAAATCAAAATCATACTAAAATAAAAAATCAAAATCATACTAAAATTTCTATTATATCACTCGCTAAATCTGCTGCCTTTTATATATATAAACCCATTTAGCAAAACTATTTCCTCCGCTTCCCAAAAGCAAACTGAACTCTTCAAACGCAAATGATTTATGCTCTTTAAAACAAGAGACCTTTCCAAAATTTGATAGGACGAAAGGCCATCGAGAAGGGCATTTTTTGTGATGGGAAAAGTCATCATTTATTTACGTAAGAGAATAGTCAACGGACACTTATGTTCAAGAGCTACAGTAACACGAAATATTAGAAGAAAACTTATGGGATACTATTGAGGATGGGATATCATAATTCTCCAATTATGTTTCCCCGTGGATCATTAGTTGCAGGTAATGAAAGCGCAACAGGAAGGTGAAAAAATCAATTTTTTTATGGTGAAAAAAATCAGAGAATGCAAATACAGAATTCAGAACTGAACACAAATACACAAAGCTTATCCATTCTATTACCAAAGAGGGCTTTTTATACAAAATGGAGAAGCTCCTCGATCATCTAGACCATCGGTGGCGATGGATTCTTCAAGAAGCTAAACAAATATCTAGAAGCTCTGAGGCAGATGGGCATTTAATATGTTAGGTGTTGGAATTATTGCTTATCTAACACTCCCCCTTAATTCCAACCATATGAAAAACACACAAAATACACTATAGCACAATACATATGACGCATATGTATTCTTAATTGACATGCCTACCGGTCTAAGTCTCAGCTAGGCTTACAACATAATCTAGATTTTCTACAATGCATAACTTACTTCTACAAAACTCAAATTTTGCCTTCCCAAGAGGCTTAGTGAATATGCCAGCTACATTCTCATTTGTATTATAATATATTAGGGCAATTTATTTTGATTGGATCTTTTCTCTTACAGAATGATATTGTGTGTCTATATTCTTTGACCTTGCATGACCACTTTGATGGTGCTTTGATTATCACATCTGATCACTGTAGGTTCTTGAAGACCTTCACCAACATCTTCAAGTATTCTTCTTAGCCATATAGCTTCACATGTGGCACTACATAATGCTTTATACTCTGCTTCAGTTGATGACAAGGAAATTGTTGCCTGTTTCTTACTGCTCCAACATATAGCTCGAGATCCTATATTGAAGACGTACCCAGTGGTGGATTTCTTGTCATCTGGATTTCTGGCCCAATCAGAATCAGAATGACTTTTCTATTCAACATTACAAGCATTAATATATTCAATACTAAAATTGATAGTTCCCTTTAAATATCGAAGGACCCTTTTTGTAGATATCCAATGGCTTTCATGAGGCTTAGCCATGAATTGACTAAGTATGCTTACTCCATAAGCAATGCCTCGTCTAATGGTAGTGAGATAATTTAGACTTCCCACTAATTGTCGATACAATGTTCCATTCACCTCTTTTGTTTCATCTTCACTTCTCAATTTGATATTTTGTTCCAATGGAGTACTCACTCCTTTACACCTATTCATATGAAAAATCTTTAGTACTTCATTTGCATATTTGCTTTGTGTGATTAAAGTCCTTCCAACATCTCTCCATACTTCAAGACCTAGACAATAATGCATCTGACCAAGATCCTTCATCTCAAATTCCTATGATAACTTCCTTTTTATATCCTTAATCAATTTATCGGCACTCCCTGTTATTATTAGATCATCAACATATATAGAGAGTAATACTATATCCCCATTTCTGTTTGTCTTGACATACAAATTAGGATCAGTTTTGCTTTTGTTAAATCCTTGCTGAAAGAAGAATTTGTTGATTTTCATGTACCAATATCTCGGTGCCTGTTTTAGTCCATATAAGGCCTTTTTCAACTTGCATACAAGATGTTCTTGTCCCTTTACAAATCCTTATTGTTGAACAAGATAAATCTTTTCTTTTAAGTCACCATTTAGAAAAGCTGACTTCACATCTAATTGATGTAGCTTCCAATCATATTTAGTTGCTAATGCTATAACTATTATGATTGTATTCATTTTTGCAACCGGAGCAAAGGTATCTTCATAATCTATACTTTCTTTTTGTGAATAAAATTTTGCAACCAATCTTGCCTTATACTTTTCTATGCTACCATCTACATTAAATTTTGTCTTATACAACCATTTTGATCTTATATGAACTTTATCTTCAGGTAATTATGTCAATTCTCAAGTTTTATTTTTTGTTATAGAGTCTTATTCTTCCTTCATAGCTTCCATCCATTCTTTATGATTTCTATCTTGTTCATAATCTAAGGGCTCAAAAACAGTTATTACTTGAGACATTAAAGCATAATCTTTATACCTGATAGGGGCCTGAAATCTTTCGTGTTGACCTTCTTAGAGGTTCATTACAATGTGGAGTACCTTCTCCTCTTCTTCTTCTTTGTGGAGTACCTTCATTACTTCTTTGTGGACTTTGAATCCTTGACATGTCTTCTGGAATGTCCATGTGTTCTTGAGCTTGAGTTAATTCCACAACTTCTTCTTCTTCTTCCTTAAAGTTGTCATAAGGAGGCTGCCATACATTATGTTCATCGTCTTTTATTTGTTTATCTAAATGCTCATGAAATATAACATCTCTACTTGCAAATACCTTGTGAGTATTTGGATCATACATTTTACATGCTTATTTATCAGTACAATATCCAATAAAAATAAATTTGATGGTTTTGGCATCTAACTTTCTCCTATCCTCTTTAGGAATATGAGAAAAGGCCTTAAAACCATAAAATGATTCAAATGGTATTTTGTGCTCAAGATACTTAGTAAGGCTTCTATTTTTAAGACATACAACCATATTAATGGCTTCAACCCAAAAACTATTAGAAAGTCCTTTAATTTTTAACATACTACGAACACATTCAACTAATGTTCTATTCTTTCTCTAAGCTACTCCATTTTGTTGAGGTGTATGTGGTACTGTAAATTGTTCCATAATTCCATTTTGTTTGCAATATTTGATAAAAGCTCTTGAAGTGTACTAACCTACTTTATCTGATCGAATAATTTTAATGCTCTTTCCTATTTATTTTTCAACCATACTCTTGAATTATTTAAAGTATTAAAACACATCACTTTTGTTTCTTATAAAGTATACCCATGTGTATCTAGTGCTATAAATAATAAATATAAGAAAGCAATATGCTCCACCAAGTGACCTAGTTTGCATTGGACCACATACATCAGTATGCACTAGTTCAAGTATTTCACGTTTTCTTCTATTTTCGTGCACATGAAATTCTTCCCTATGTTGTTTTCCTAGTGCACAACCTTCACATTCAAAGTGTTCACCCTTAATATTTGGAAGACCTTCTACCATCAATTCCTTTTCTAGTAAAATTAGGTCATTATGATTTAAGTGTCCATACCTTTGATGCCAAAGCTAAATGCCCATTCTTCATTACATTCAACTTGTATAATCCTCCAACTCTCATTCCTTTTGCAACAACCTTGTAATTGTCATGCACATCCTTTACCAAACAATATGAATTCACAAATTCAACTTTTAAATGTTGATTTGTAATAGTAGAGACTGAAATTAAGTTCTTCTTTAATCCTGGAACATACACCACATTTTGAATTTGTTTTTCTTTCCATCAGGCATCATAACACTTATATCACCATATCCTTTATTTTCATGTGATCTATTATCTCCTAAATAGATGTGTCCACCATTATTAATTGCATGATAAGTATCAAACCAATCCCTTTTGCATGACATGTGTATTGATGCACTCGAATCTATAAACCAAGCATTATCATCATCAGTTTCTGCTGATAAAGAAGTATTAAACACAAATAATTTAAGATTGCTAAAGTCATGACTAATTGCTTCATCTTTATCAACATAATTTTCTGAATGCCTTCTTTGTTTAAATTGATCAAACCTTCTTTTTGTGCAATTCTTAGAAAAATGACCAGGTTTTCCATAGTGATAACACACGTCATCTCTACTTGATTTGGCATTTGTCCTTGGTAAAGGTTTACTTTGAAATGATTTTACCTGCGGCTTTCTCCCTTTATTTTTCTCCCATTGTTTTCCTTTGAAGGACTGCGTCTCTTTAGCCATCAATGCTAAATATGAACTAGGAAATTTTTTTTTAAGACTTCTTCTTTGCTCTTCTTCTTGCATAAGTATGCCTACCAACTCATCAAAAGTTGGAGCCTTCTCTCTAGCTGAAAGACCAGTGATAAACATTTGATATTCATCAAGCATTCCATTTAATGTCACAGTAACCAAGTCTGTACTAGATATTGTTTCACCAATGTCAACTAATTTATCATTTAGATCCTTAATTCTAGAAATAAAATTACTGACACTTTCATTTTCTTTCATCTTAATTGAAAGAAGCTTACTCTTTAAATACAATATTCAATTTGTAGTCTTTGTCTCATACAAATTTTTGAGAGCGTCCCATGTCTCCTTGGATGTTTTTCATTCTCTAATGTGTGGAATAAAGTTGTCCTTAACGGACATCTGAAAAAGCACCTTCGCTTTGTTTTCCGGATGCTCCCAATCTTGAATTGCAGCATCTGTGGTTTGAGGGGACACTGGCTTGACTTCAGCTCCAGAAACAATCGTCCATATGTTGTAGCCCTCCATCAAAGTCTGTAACTTAAACTTCCAATTTGCATAGTTTTCACCGTCTAGTTTGTTAGAATCTGATAGATAAGACTCTGCTAATACATTTGCCATAATATTAATCTTATGGATCCTCCAACCAATAACTTTAATGACTCCTTAATCACAAATACAATTTCTCAAACAAAAGTCATAAAGTTATATTAAAATTCACAACTCAAAAACATTAATGTGTCTCCCTCCTCCTTTTTAAGTTATATATATAATTTTTATAATAACAAACAAAACGCAATTTCATCAAACAACCATCAATCTTTCTTAACAACCACCAATATTAAAAAAAACTTAGGATACCAATCATTAATTAAGACCAAACAACACTTTTCACTTAATTGCAAACTTCCACGAAACTTAAAAGCCTAACCTCCAAACAACTACCACAAATGTATTTTTATGACAACTATTCACTCTTTTTACTTATGGAAAAATAAAAGGCGTGTAAGCACCATTGACTATCAACAGAAAACCATTATGGTATACGCACTTGTGTTCAAGGAAATATACCATTATATTATCCCTATTTTCCAACAACCAAAATGCAGACAATTCACAGGCTTCCTTCAATGCTTTGTTGCATATTCAGAAGCAGACTCCTTGCCCTTGTCTACTCCACAAACCATAGCTCTCCACAGACAGGTTTCTTACTGCACGTTTACAGTAGCTTTGCTTGCAGCATAACTCTCACGGTGATGCAAGAATCTCGTCTCTCACGCAAATTAAAACTCTGGTCAATTCGCCCTTCACCAGAAGCTTGTGTTGCACAGAGAGCAAATACGAAACACTCACAACTTAATTATGTGGGACACACCCTCAATGCAAAGCTCACACAACTATCTCTCACAGAAGAGCCTTAAGCTCTCAACACTCAACCAACGATCTCTCACAAAAAGAGACTTAAGCTCTCAACACTCAACCTTGTAGCAGTCGACCTTGCTCTGATACCAAATCAAAGAACTCAGATACAAAACTCAAAATTGAACACAAACACACAAATCTTGTCCATTTGATTACCAAAGAGAGTTTTTTATACACAATGGAGAAGCTTCTCCATCGCTTAGACTGTCAATGGCGATGGCTTCTTCAAGAAGCTAAAGAAATCTCCAGAAGCTCTGAGGTGGATGGGCATTTAATATGTTAGGTGTTGAAATTATTGTTTATCCAGCAGAAAATAGATCGAACACTATCTAGAATCACTAAATACTCAAAATCTTTGAGCAACTATAACTAAGATTTCTAAAATTTACACTTAGATTTTATCAAAATTCTTACCATATTTTCTATTTTTTCCCAAATTATGTCCTTGTTAAAGTACTCTATTGTGACCCAAATTAGGGTTGGATAATGCAAAAAAGCTATAAAAAAATAATGATTTATTTTTAGATTATAAATTTTGAAATATTTTTGAAGTTTAATTAATAAAAATAAAATAAAATGAAATTTTATTAATATTCCAAAATCTGTAACAACATTTTAATTGTAAATACAAATTTTAATAAAATAAAGACATAGACTCACTAACATTTCTAGGTATAACATAGAATTCTTGTTTTGAATTATGTTCATCATAAGGCAAACACAAGCGAGCTGTCTACCATGGAAACATATCCATTGAGGTATATACTGTATACCTTTATGAAAGAAAAGCATATTCTGATTTTCATTGAAATTTCAGTGACTTCTAAAGAAATGTAGAAAATTCATTGAAATTTGTCTATGCTGCGCCAAACATGAATTGGACAACTGTAATGTAGCAAGTACGGCAGCAAGAGAAAATGGAGATTAATAAAAGGTTTATAATAAGATAAGATTAGTAAAAGCATTGACATAAGTCAAGTGAAATGTACGTGGAATTGTAATAGGTACAGGAGATGCCGAAGAGGTTTGTAGACGTATAAAAGATGGGAAGTTCCTATTTCTACCTCTATAGTATTATAAACGTTATCTGATATGCGAGGGGAATAGTTATCACCCTCTGAGTGACAGCACGTGGAGAGAGAGGGAGAGAGGGTGAGCATGGAGAGGGCACTCTATGGCTATTCCCCTCGCATGTCAAATAGCATTTATAATGCTATAGAGGTGGAAATAGGAAAAGTCTAAAAGATGAACCTAACAAATAAGATGTGATGATGAAGGCACAAGTGGATTATCAGGTGAAAGATGAGCATGACAAGTAGGATGAGATAGTGAAGGCATAGTCATTGAATTCAGGGATGTGAGATATTGGCAGCCTTTAGTACTATGCCGAGATAGAGGACAATTAAGTCTCAGTTTTTCACACAAAAATCAATGCATTTCAACCCATTAATTTAGCGGTATTGCCCAAAAAAAACCAAAACAAAACAAAAGGTTTGGCTTCATTAGAAAAATTATCTATCCACCTATAAAATATTGTTATTTAAAAAAAATAAAATAAAAACCAAAACAAAAACAAGCAAAACAAAAGGTTTGGCTTCATTAAAAAAATTATCTATCCACCTATAAAATATTGTTATTTAAAAAAAATCAAACACATACACTATTATATGTAGCAATAATTTTCATATTAAAAAACAACTTTAAAGAATTTCATTCAATCTATAGTTATTTAAAAAAACAAACACATACGCTATCATATGTAGCAATAATTTTGATATGCAAACAATAACTTGAAAGAATTTTATTCAAGCATGTAAAAATATGTTTGTAAAACATAACATTCATGATATCATAAATGTTTATTTTTAATCATATATGTTTATTTTTAAATACTTTTTAGTGTGTTAAATTTTATATAAATTTCAGGGTAAATTCAAAAAAAATTTTTATTAAGCTTTAGATATTGTGTGATTATATTTTTGTTGTTATATTAGTATGTAGGTCAAAACTTCTCATAGTTTTATTTTATTATAATTGTACTTTTGTATTTTATATATACACTAAAGAGACTTAGTTTAATGTTTTATATTTTTTTTTTTCCTTTGGAAAAAGTCGTAATCTTCATTAATGAGGAAAATTACATTTTGAAGATGTCAGTGGCATATACTGTATTGTGGGCTAGAGGCCTATTCTTGTGAGTTCAAACTAGATAGAGGTGTTATCCACGCAGGGAGACATTGCTCTGAGCTATGATCATTCAAAAAATTAGTTATGTACTTACTCTACACAAAGAGTATAAAAAAAAATTGTTGTGTGAAAATAAACTGCTTGATAAAAACTTCATATAAATATTTATATAAAGACAATACAGGAAAATATATACAGCAAGAACTTTAATTCAACTCCCATTGAGCTTTACTAATTTGATATCTCTATGAAAGGCATATGATAATACTGATGGAATGTTCCATTAGTTTGTTCCAGTATGCTCCAAGTGGCTACAGGCCTGTGCGCTACTTCCTTGGATAGTAGATCGACAACTGTGTTCATCTCCCTGTATATATGTTGACAAGTAAATGTGTTAAATAAATTTATAAGTCTGAAAATTTCTTCCATGATGTGTCTCAGAGAAAAAGCATGACAAATAGTAACTTTGTTAATCCAATTGCATATAGTTTTTTAATCTCCAAATAGCTATAAGTTTCTGCACTGTTTTTGCAAGGCAAAGTGTATGGTGTATTTCGCCGCTGTAAGCTCAAAAAAATTATTTATCCCTGTGCCCATACCCATTTGAATTTTGTAAATATGATTTGATATAATGTGGAGGAGAGTGCCTCCCCCACAACCAATGTCTTGAGCTGAACCGTCAAAGTATGCCCAGGGGAGGGATTGATTTATGCTCTCAGGGATGATATGCCTAGGAATTGGGTTTGTTTCCTCCTCAGGCATCTATTGGTAATCTGCTAGGATTTGTGCGGTAATGTTCGACTAGTGGAGGGGAGAATTTTGAAATAAGATTCTGTTTCGGGCAATCCAAATGGCCCAGCTAGCCAGTAAAGGGATATTTTTTGCTCTTTCCAAGGATACATTGGACCACCATCCCTCCCAAGCTTCTTGTATGGTTGTGCCTTGCCACCTAGGGAGGGAAGGTATATGAGAGTGGATAGAATTCCAAAGCTCCCTCATGCATGGGAAAGTAAGAAAGAGATGATTCCCAGTGTCATTGTTTGCTTTGTAGAGGCCACACCAGAAGGGTCTGTGAAATGATCTTTTAGTCAAGTTTTCTCCCGTTGGGATTTTATGACGTAGAATGGTCCACATGAGGAGTCTGGACCTGGGTGGTGCTTTAAGTTTCCAAATGTTTCTCCACCAAGATTCACTCTACAGAGGTTTCAGAGAGTTTATAAGAGCTATGTATCCCTCCTCAGGTGAGTATTTCTCATGCTTTGTAAGATCCCAGATAAGCTCGTCCTCCCCTTCTTGTATCCTGATATGAGATTCCGTGAGTGCCCCCGTGTATTCCTTCCAATGTTGCTGCCATTGTCAAGGGATTTGTAATGTCCTTCCAGATTTCCAAGCTTGTTATAAAAAAGTAGAGTGACCATTGTCTGTTATATGGTTAATGTGAGTGATCCCTCTGGAGGTGAGGTATGCTCTGAGCTCCTGTGGGAGTCTGTGAGCATTCCCACACCAAATCCAGGGGTCTATCCCTATTTTAACAACTTCTCCTCACTGTATTCTCCATGTGAGTCCATCCCTAATAAGGAGCATAGCTTGGACGACCGCTTTCCATATGATCTATTTTCTAGCTTGTGTCCATTGATGTTATCGAATCCAGTCCATAATATTTAATGGAGCTATGTATGTAGATATGGCCACTTTAGTCCACAGGTTGGAGGACGAGACTAGTTGCCACCCTAGTTTGGCCGCCATGGCTATGGAGAATGAGTCTAATCTTTTTATACCCCATCCTACCCACTTCTTTGGGAGTGCCAAAGAGTCCCAATTTGTCTAGGCAAAGATCCTTCTGGGTTGGTTTCCTCTCCCAGGAACCTACAACATAGGTTTTTGATTCTGGATAGTATTCCTTTTGGAATCCAAGCTAAAGTCATCCAATAGACTAGAGTTGCTTCCAGCACTACTTTTATGAGTATCAATCTTCCTTCTCTTGATAAATATTTTAAATACCAGATGTTTAGCCTTTTCTCTAGTTTGGTTAAGAGCCAGATCCAGTCAACAATCCTATAACTATGTGGTTTTAATCGATAGCCCATTTATTTTAATCCCCCGTCTAGATTCAGTAGGTTATAGGGGAATCTTCTCAGGGCATACTGGACCTCGTATGGAGTACATCCTATAGTCGTTATAGAGGATTTCCCATTGTTAACCATCATGCCAGTGGTTGCTTGGAATATAGTGAATGTATTGAGAAGTGCAGTCACATCTCCTATACTCCCATTCAAGAAAAGTAACACATCATCCATAAAGAGCAGGTGCATTAATGTGCATTCTTTAGTGATTTGGATCCCCCTAAGCCTGCCTCTTCGATGTTCTTCCTTTATCAAGAAATTGAGACCTTCCATGATGAGTAAGAAGAGGAGTGGGGACAATGGACATCCTTGCCTGAGGCCTATTTCAAAATGGAAGAAAGGTGAGGCCGCATCGTTTACCAGGACATTGTCTGATACATTGGTGATACAGCTCAATCCATCTTATGAATTCAAAAGGGAAACCCAGATGTGTTAAGAGCATTCTGAGGTATAGCCAGTTGACTCTATCAAAGGCTTTCGAGAGGTCAACTTTTAGGACCATGTCCTTCAGTTTTTGTGTTTGGATAGAATGTAGGATCTCTAGTGTCGTTCTGACCGCTTCATGTATTTGTCTATTCTGTAAAAATGCAAATTGTTTAGGTGAGATACGGTTGGATAAGATTCACCGAAGTCAATTTTCTATGATCTTGTAGATACAATTACATAAGGATATGGGCTGGAAGTCATTGAAAGATGTGGGATTGTCCGATTTGGGAATAAGGGCAATAAAGGTTATGTTGAAGGCCTCATACATTCTTCGAGAGGTTCTGTATTCCTCTATAACTTGTAATAGGTCCCCTCCCCAGGGTTTCAACAAAAGCCATATAGAATTCCACAGTCCAACCATCTGGGCTAGGGCTTTTATCTCGTTTGAACCATTTGAGAGTGTCCTCCAGTTCCTTCAAGGAGACCTCTTTAATCAAATCCCCACTTTCATGTTGGTCTACAAACCTTGGGAATAGTTGGGTTGTCTTCATTATATCTCCCAGGGTGGCATTTGGTGGTGACTTATAAATGTTACAGAAATGGACAGAGGCCATAGATGCCAGCCGAGGAAGGTGTTCACAGGTTCTCCATACTCATCTAAAAGTTGTCAAATAGTATTGATAACTTTCCTCCCGTTTTCAAATTTGTGGTAGAACTTGGTATTGTCATCTCCTTCCTTCACCCAGATGGCTCTGCTTCTCAACCTCTAGCTCTCTTCTATGTTCTTCAGGATTTGGTTTCTCTTGACCAATAGAGAGGTTATTTTCACTTTGTGCTCAGGGGAGGAGAGTATTCCTTCATGGTCATTTTCATACTTCTCGATGGCTTCTTCTGATTGTTTGAGAGTATGGTCTTCTTGCTTCCTCTTCTTATGAGCCCATTTCTTAGAGAGGCTCTTGAGTTCTTTAAGGTTTTTTGCAAAACCTTCCGATATAGTCCCTTCTGTAATTAGGGGATGATTTCTCCAGTAATTTGTGACAAGGTGGATGTATTCAACATCCCTCAGCCAGGCTGCATTAAATTTGAAAGGACCTTTAGGCTTGTTCATACCTCCTCTGATTTCCAAGTAGATCGGCCTATGGCCTGATATACCTCCAGAGCCCACCCACTGTCTATTTCCCAAGCCCAAGGTTAACATATGCTCCTTAATGAGATATCTATCAAGTCTTCTGGAGAGACTGTCTACTCCTACTTTGTTATTCCTCCAAGTGGGCAATACTTTTGGAGATGGGATGTCTATGAGATTGTGCTCCTCCAGTTTGACCTCGAAAAAATCTGAGAGGATATCCCTTTGGGCATTATAACCTCATGATTATGCAAAGTTGATGGAGAAGTTTAGATCCCCCCCAGGATGAGATTTTCCTTTTGAAGAATGTGGGATTCAAGGAGTCTGCTCCAAAAATCTTGTATGTTGTGACAGGGGCCATATATATTAATGATTCTGAGCTCAATAGCTAGCTTAGAGGAGTATATATCAGCTCCTATGTGCCCCGAACTCCCCCACACATTACATATTATGATATATTGATTATTAACTCCTAGCACCAGCCCCCCAGACCTTCGTGATGCATCGAGGGAATGGAAATTCCAACCAGGTAGCCACGTTTCTAGGAGGTGGGTAATGACACTCCCCTGACCTAGGGTTTCTTGCAAAAAGAGAATATCAACAGGTTCCGCTGAGAGCAGTCTCCTCATGGCTAATTTTTTTTGCAGGGCTAGCCAACCCTCTACAGTTGAAGGAGAGGAGTGTTACACAGTATTTTGTCACTGTCCCTGTTACCCCTTCTCACGTACATTGGAGGACCTGTTCCGGGACCTGTGAGAAGTGACATAACTTGAAAACACTTGCATTGAATCCCCTAGACTATGTACTCCATATGCCCTGAAGACACCTTCTGCAAAATACCCAAAAATATAGCCCTTTCACCATTGGCGTTGTTCCACAGTGTATCACTCGTGCCAATAGGGGAAATCCTCCAAAGAGGGTGCCAGCTGGCGCTCTGTCTCATAGTCGCACTAGCGCCAACCCAGTTGGGTAAAGTTTTTAACAACCAAACTTCCAAAGGTTCCTTCTAACCTATCCATGAACTGATTCCAGTTTGAGTTAGTTCAGTTGGGCTTCGTATCTCCCAAGAAGGGAAGTAGTTCTCCACCTCTCATGGAAGCTTCCTAATGATAAGGACAATCCCATGAATCAAGTGGATGGTCTTATCTACTCCTCCTACCTCCATATAAGCTTGATCCTTTCCCTTTGACAAGCTAGTTAGTAATTCTACTTTTCAAGCTCCCAAATCTAAGTGCCAAAATCTGAGAATTGCTAAGCTCATGTTGCAAGAGGCCTTGTTCATCCCTATGAGGTTAATCTTTAAGGACGAGATCCATGCCCAAGTAATCAAGGAGAGAGAGGCTTGTTCCCCATCCCTTACAAGCTTTGGAAGGCATGTGTTGCTGATTCACCCAGCCAAAGGAGGATTTGACATCAGAACTTGGTTGTATTCTCTTTTGTTTATCAATAATAATAGACGACTATCATTATGGTTCCACTCATGTGTCTTTATTATGATGTTTGAGTTGTGTCCTTTCTGACTGATACATAGTTGCATTTCTTGGATTTTATGCTTGTATTTGTCTTGTTCTTTGCGTGTACAGGTGTCTATTCACAAGGATCATGAGGATTGTGACCAGCTGAAGCGAAAGAACGGAAGTGATGACTCTTCTACAAATACTAGCATTGGATTCGAGGTAGGCTCTCATCATTGGCCTTTACTTTGCAATTAGGAACCTGCGTGTTAGCGTTGTCTGATTGTTTCTAGAGCCCACTTAGGCTAGTGGGATCGCCTCTGTCCGTAGAGGGGATTTACCTCCACAACAATTTGGTGACTCCGCTGGGGAGTTGGCTTTGCCTTGTTTGTTTATCTTGTCTTGTTGTTTGATTTGTAAACTTTAGACTGAGCCTGAAGTCTGGCCAGATAGCCTTCAAAACGCTATTTCTTTGCATTAGCAAAGTATATCAACGCTACTTCAGTCCATCTCCGGTTTAGTTTGCAAACTGAATGACTTGGAACTTGCCCTGTTCCTTGATTGTTTCCTTGGTTTCTCTCGCTTGTTTACCTTTTTGGGTTGAATATCTGTGTTGTTTTTGCCTCTTGAGAGTACTTAGGTATTGCTGGTTTGGCCTTGGCTCTTTTGTTTTTGTTTTTCCATAGCAATCTCAACTGGCGCTATTTTATAGCGTGACAGTCGCGCTAGTTGGCGCATGTTGCACACTTACAACCCGCACCAATCCCTGAAAGGCACTAGTTGCAGCCTGACAGTCGCGCCAGGCCTGTAAACTTTTGATGTTTGCTCGGTTCTCAAATTGTTGGGCCTTGGTTTTGTCCTAAGTACCTTTATTAGACTACTTGAGTGTGGTGGAGTTTGATTTGACTGGTTTTGATCGCTACCCTTTGGGTGTTTGCTTCTTTCTATCAATTTCGCATTTCTAGCCCTAGGGCATCTAGTGGCCTTGTGAATCGAGCCTTCCTAAGGTGTTTTGATCTTCTGTTGTCCAGTCGACTCTCTTGTTTTCTCCTTTACACTTGTTTTGTAGTTGTGAATCACTTTGTTGCGTTATTTGGGTGATTTGCCTCGTCTTCACTTAAACTCCACTTCGTCTCACTTTGAGCCCAGATCACACAGCTCATTGTTGTCTTTGGGATCTTTTTGGTTCTTTAGATGTTTGATTTGCTGATTTGAGGGACTTAATGTGTGTGTATTGGTTAGAATTTGTTTGTATTATTTCTCAAAAGTTCTTTAGTGCATTTTTCCATTACTGAAAAAGAAAATCTCTTTTGCTTTGAAACAGTTAATGAAAGTTAGGACTTTTCATTTCGATTAGTGATTTAGTGATCTTAAAGAAAAGTTTATTGATTTGCATTAGCTTCATTAGGGAAACTCTTTGTTGTTTGTGATCATTTCGTTTGCATGAAATCTCTTTAACTCTCTTGTAATTAGCATTCATCGAATGGAATGACATGTTTTGGCATATAGATTGCATTTAGGATTTTGAGAGATTACATATGGTAGGACCTGAAAATTGAAACTTAACTCAAGATTAACTTTAAAATAAATCGAATGAACATAAAAACGCATTGGAACATAACGCTCACATTCTAGAGGTCTAGGCTAGAGACGTGCTCTGGCGTCGTTAAACCTAGTCACTTTTGTTTTCACATTGAGGTTGGGTGATTCCTCCTTGTGTGGCTCAACTGTGGTCTAGTACGGACTTGTGCTCCCACGTACTGTCGCGTATATATGGGGAGACTCCACTAGGTTATCATCCTTGATCCACAGGAAGCTGTGTCTGCCGCCTTACAGCCCGTAACGCACTAAACACAACATTCAGGAAGATTGAATGTTGTACGGAAAGTCCTTGGCTTTCATATGATTGCTAAGGCGTATATGCAGTTTTACGGATTGTCTGGTAAACCCCTTGCCTAGTTTCTCCAGAGTAGTCTTTTTTTTATCCTTTTCGGACTCCTTAAAAGAAAAGGCTCACTTGAGCATTTGTCACTTCAGGCTCACTAAATATTCGAAGGCGACTAGAGTCATATTTTGTCCTTTTCTCGACTCTTAAAACATGAAAAGGTCAAGTTGTGTCCTAATGTCTTAAAAATTTATTCGACCACGATTACATTTACCTTGTTAGATCTTATGTGCGTTAGTTTTGAGTAGGGTTTTTCTCTGTTAGCTTGTCTAGGATTTTTGAATTTGATCATCCTGGCGGATCCATCGATCCCGTCTCCCGTCCCTAGTGACCAAGGGTCTCCTTCTTTTGCTGCTCCTGAGACACTGATTTGTGGTGAAACTTTCCTTGTTATTCCAAGTGTCCAACCGTTGAACTCTCGTGCTCCAGAGGACGAGCTTCACGATTTGTTTTGGAACCATGTTTGGGAACCTTACGAAGAGGATTATCCCTCTACTCCTACTGGTGTTTTGACCCCGATGGCTTCCTCTGATATGGAGGATACATCTCCTGTATCGAGTGGAACACCTGTTATGTCAAGTATTGAGAATCGTATCCCGGCCACATCCCCGGTCATATCTATGCCTTACATTGTTACACCTCTTGGTATTACAGTGCCTACACGCTATAGATCTCTGAGGGATGTCATGGGCTCTGGGAATTCCTCTTCTATGTGGGATAATAGCATCGTTCCCACTACAGGATCTTTTGTTTCCCAAGTTCAAGTTCACCATACCGCTATCACGTCAGTTCCGACCAATCCGACCATTTGTGTCGCATCTTCAACTCCGGTTGCTAGTGTCGTTACGGCTTCTTCCGTCGTAACTACTATTGCTAGCCCATCCCATGGTCCAGTACATAGTGGTTAGTCGGCATATGCAGTTAGAGTTGTTCATCCTGCAAGTAGTGCCCCACCTTCTTTTGGTACCATTCCAGTAGGGGGGCCATATTCTCAATACTTGCATGTTGTCCAAAATCCAGGCGCGCAAGGCCCCTATTATGACCCTATAGGTAATCATTTGTATACCTCCTTGCCAACTCAACCCATGGTTGAGTCTTCAATTCCGTTGAATGTCGCTTGGGGTACCACCGGTTATGGTGGTGGCCAATTCCTTCTGGGTCAAGGGCAGCCGCACCAAGGACCATCATACCAAGGTCAGCCATCCCATACGTAGCCTAATTATGGGTAGCAGTATTATGGCCAAACCTATCCAGGGCAACCTGGAGGCTCACAAGGACAACCCTTCCAGGGACAACCTTTGGCCTTTGGTGGTCCGTCTTTTACCTATCTTGGGCAACCTTTTGGAAACCCGGGACAACCTTATGCTCAACAAGGACAACTTGGAACCCAGCAAGGATACCCTTCTGGGCAGGGTGGCCAACCTGACATGCAGCAAGGCCAGCCCGCTACTCAGCCTAGTTAGCCATCTGGTTTGCAAGGACAACCCTCGGTTGTGCAAGGACAACCAAACACCTAGCAAGCTCAACCTTCTGGGCAAGTAGGTCCATCCCAGATCCAACCAGGACAACCTTCTGGCCAGATGGCCCATCCTCAGTCTTCCCAAGGATATCTCTCTGGGCCTGCTCAACCGGGCATGCAGATGGTTCCTGCTTCTCAAGCGCAACCCAATTATCAGCCCCAGAATCAAACTGGTCTACTGTCACAAGGTGGGTATCAATCCCAACCTTCTTATCAAATGCAGCCTGGTTCCGAGGCTCAATATGGAGCCCAACAACCGTATGGATACTAGCAACCCCAGGGGCAAAATCAATTTGCCCCGTATCAAAATTATCAACAGTCGCAGGCCACTCCTTATCAAAATTATCAGCAACCAAATGATGCTCCTACCGGTCAGTATGGTAACTAATGGGGTGCTAGGGGGCAGAACCAGAATCAACTGTCTGGTTATGGATACAACCCTTATGGACCTAGCCTGTCAGGACAAGGTCAATGGGGGTAACCAACAACTGGGTGGAACTCTGGCCCTACCTCATATCTGCAGATGTCCTTCAACCCACAGCTACCATTCTTAGCAACATTGGAACTGCCCAATGTGTCAAAATTAACCAATGATCCTATCTTGCATAATCCACAATGGCCGCCAGTTCCAACTAAGATACCTGGCAATTGTCCCAAGTTTGATGGCAAAGCTAGAGAGGACACTCAAGCCCATGTAATGAATTATCACGTTTGGTGTTCGTCTAATTCATGGCTTGATGATTCATTCCGGCTTCGCCTGTTCCAAAGGACTCTCACCGGCTCCACTGCTAAATGGTACGTTGAATTGACCCATGCGTCTTTTCAAGATTTTAATTCATTGGCAATGGAATTCCTCACTCATTTTCAGTTACCCATTCAGTACGAGACAGGAATGCATCTCCTTACGTCTCTCAAGCAGGACACGACTACGCACATCTCTGATCACATACATGAATGGAGAAGGCGTCGTCGGTTGATCAAGTTCTGGATCCCTGATCAAGTCCTCACTGATTGGTTCACAACTTCCTTTGTCCCTATGGTCGCACGGGACATTGCTAAGGGAGCTTGTGTGACTGAAGAGCAAGCTATCACGCGTGCCCAGTACCTTGACTTAGTTTATTCTCAGTCAGGTACTTTATATGAGTATTTACCTGATGCCCAGAGACACGGTACATCCAAAGCTCCACCTAAGCCATCTGTTGATGGGGTTATTGGCTCTGTGAATCCGTCGTCGAAAAAATCATCCTCAAACCCTGGGAATCCAAAATCCAATGCTTCTAGCGAAAACACTTCTCAGGGTGGTTCTAATCCTGGAAGTACTTCCGAGGTTAATGTCGTCAAGTCCACCACAACAAACAAGGCCTCGAAAGGAAAGAAAAAGGGGAAAGAAAAGAATAAGTCTAAGCAAGCTAAATAGGATTCCTCCAAACCTCCATCCAAGGAAGGAGTCAAGCGCAAACCCAAGTATCCTTGTCTCATCTGTGATGAGGATCACTACACCAAAGACTACCTAAGGCGGTCTGAGGTTAGTCGTTTGTTGAAAGGTGCCCCTGGGATTCCTGTGGTTTTGAAAGAACCTTTCCCCTCTCAACAGACTCAAATGGTGCCTGATACATCTTCATTTTCATCTCCCTTTGGTTCTGAAGTGTTCATGGCTGGAACCATTCCCATTCATGTAACGAATCGAACAAAGGAGTATCCGTCATCCGCCGGGAAGGAGCCTGAGGTCCACTCAAGTGCTCCTTCGTCTAGTTTTGGTCTGCTCCATATCGAGAGACCAAGTACTGAGACGACCATCCGACCCCCTCCCAAAGGAGTACTCAGGAGATCATCTTACAACCCAAATGCTCGTGCTTCCCAGCACTATAGCATAGTTGAGGACTTAGCGCAGGCTCCATCGGCTATGTCCGCTTTAGAGGTTCTCCAGAGCTGCCCCCCTCAGAGGAAGTCCCTTCTATCGTCCATCGGTGGCATCGACCCAGCAGATTCGGATTTGATCACCTTTGATCTCGAGAGCCATGTCCCAAGGCTGCCTCATCAGATCGCCTTCCTCATACAAGTCATCATCAATTCGAAAACGATCCATCGTACGGTTATTGATGAGAGCGCGTCAACTTGCATCATGTCTATTGCTTGTTGGAAAGCGATTGGGTCTCCAACTTTGAGCCAGTCTCCCACGACACTGGAAGCCTTCGATGGGAGAGAATCTTGTCCCTATGGTATTCTTCAAAGATTGTCGATTACTTTAGAAAGGAAAACCGTTGAAGTGGAAGTTGAGGTCGTTGATGCAAATCTTACTTACAACCTCCTTATGGGCCAGAGTTGGACGTATGCCATGCGTCCCATGGCTTCATCCTCTTCCATGTCATACGTTTCCCTCACCAGGGGAAAATTGTCACGGTAGACCAACTCTCCTTCTTCGCTTCTTCTTCTGAAGGTAATGTGCCCTTCGTGGAGCATACTTCCATCCTTTTCGAGAGTGTGGGAGCTGCACTCTTCAAAGATCCCGCCCTCATGGGTGTTTTCTCCCTCCCACCTCCAAACCTCGCCTCCATCAGTATGATTTCAGTTCGTTCTGATCCTTGGGTCCTTCCCCCCATCGACCAGATAGAATCATGGGGTGAGGAGATGTCGTTGAGTCCCGCCGAGCTCAACTACATCGAAATCGCTATTGTATCGACCCCTCCTGTTGAATCTGCTTCTTTAAGCGGAGCTCTTGACTCATACGACTATTCCCCTCGGCTTGGAGAATGTGCCTCCTCGGATCTATTAAAGGAAATATTTCCTTCCAACGAAGCCATCATAGAGACCATGTCTCTTGAGGAACCTCCATGGTTCAATCTTCAGCACCGTTCCTCGTTTCTCCCTAGCCTTCGGGAAACTTTGGCTTGTCTCGAGCGGTTTTGCCCCGTGTCTCCCTTCACAATATTTTCAGACACCTATCCAGGTCTATCAAGTAATGTCTGAAGGGAATTTGGGGAACATTACGCAGACCCAACCTATCAACATCTCTGTTAAACCAGGGATTGTCGAGAACATTTACATAGGAGTCACTTGCACTCCTGAGGAAATTCAAATCTATATAGCTCTTTTTTGCGAGTTCCGTGACATATTTGCATGGTCATATGAAGAGATGCTCGGCATTGATCCAAACATCGTAGTGCATGAGATACCTACGTATCTAGGAGCTAAACCTGTTCGTCAGCGTTTACGCCCTGTGCAACCCTGCAAGGCTGTAGAAATTAAAGTGGAAGTTGAAAAACTTCTTAAAGCTGGTTTCATTTACCCTATCCCACTCATAGATTGGGTTTCTAACATTGTCCCTGTGGATAAAAAGTAGGGTACTATTCATGTTTGTGTTGATTATTGCGATATTAACCGAGCCTGCCCAAAAGATAACTACCCCACTCCTTTCATTGACCAGCTCATTGATGAGTGTGCTAGGAGTGAGATATATTTGTTCATGGATGGCTTTTCTGGCTACAACCAGATTAATATCGCGCCTGCCGATCAACACAAGACAACCTTTATCTGTCTGTGGGGTACTTTCGCTTATAAAAAGCTCCCTTTCGGTCTCAAAAATGCCAGTGCCATTTTTCAACGTGCGATGTCTTACGCCTTTCATGATATTCGGCATATCGTACAACCTTATCTGGATGACCTTCCCGCTCATTCGGCTAAGCGCCAAGACCATCCGTCGCATCTCTGCGATATTTTTCTCCGCTGTCGACACTACAATATCCGAATTAATCTGCATAAATGTGTCTTCTGCATAGAATCTGGTCGACTTCTCGGGTTTCTTGTCTCCCGAGAGGGCATCCGCTTGGATCCCCTTAAAGTCGAAGCCATTTTGAATCTTCCTCCCCCTGCTTCTTTGCGGAAACTACAGAGTTTGCAGGGTAAAGCAAATTTCTTACAATGATTTATCCCGAATTACGCTGAAGTGGCAAAAGGTTCATGTGGTTACTCCAGCGTGACACCCCGTTTCGATGGGATTCCATAACTGAAGAGTATTTTGCACATCTTAAAACTCTTCTAGTTGCTGCCCCTTTGTTGCGGTCTTCGAATTATCATTGCGATTACACATTGTATCTAGCCGTTGTTGACACTACCATCGGTATGGTTCTGGTTCAAGATGATGATGATGGCACTGAACACATTATCTATTACCTTAGCCATAATTTATTAGACATGGAATCTCGATATGCTTATGTCGAGAAGTTGGCACTAGCCGTTGTTTGCGCTATTCAATGTTTCCGTCATTACATCTTGTTGTGTACCACGACAGTGATCTCTGATTGCAACCCTATGACCTACATTCTGTCATGCCAGTTGCTGGGGGGAAAGTACTTGAAGTGGATAGTCATCCTCCAAGAGTTTGACTTGGAATTTACTGCGGCCAAGTCTAAGAAATCACTTGTCTTTGTTGAGCTGTTGTGTTCTTTTCCATCTACTGTTGCCTCCTCTCAGTTAGAGGATTCCATTTCAGACAAAACTCTCTTCCTCATTAGCACCCTCGATCCCTGGTACAGGGATATTATTGTCTACTTGCAAACATCCTCCTTCCATCCCGAGACCTCCAAAGATGCTCGCCGACAGATCCGACATCAAGCCCAACCATATCGCATCATTGGGAACACCCTGTACCATCTCGGTGTTGATTCTGTTCTTCGCCGATGCTTGACTTTCGAAGAAGCAGAGAGAGTTTTGAATGACTGCCACTTTGGTGCATGTGGTGGTCACATGTCTAGATATGCCACTGCACAAAAAATCCTCCGTGCTGGTTATTTTTGGCCCTCCATTTTCAAGGATTGCATTCTTGTTGTCCGTTCCTGTCATCAGTGCCAGATTTACCAACGGAAGATGCGTGCACCCCCTGCTCCACTGCACCCCATTGTAACCGTCGGTCCTTTTACCAAATGGGGCATCGATTAAATGACCTATAACCCTCGCTCGGCTGGGGGGCATGGGTACATCATCATTGCTGTTGATTATTTCACGAAATGGGCTGAGGCGATGCCTACATTGTCTGAAGATGGTCACAACACGGCACAGTTTTTGTTCAACCATGTTATTTCGCAGTTCGGAGTACCCCAAGCCATCGTCACTGATCACGGAAAGAATTTTCGTAATCACATGATGACCGAGTTAACAACCCAGTTTGAGGCCTTAGCATGATAGTTCG
>APFE030562176.1:42125-54618 GCA_000404065.3 Pinus taeda
CCAAGTACACATCCCCACCTTCATCTGAGGTGGTTTTTGCCTCTGCAAAAGGAGCATCATCAGATCCCTTTCCTTTGTCAAGAGCTTTAGATTTACAGTCCATTTTGTAGTGCCCTTACTTTCTGCATTTCTATCACACCTTTACAGGTTTTCCTAGAGATTTATATCTCCCTCTAGATTTAGATCTCCCACTCGATGACTTATTTTTGTTTTTGTTTTGGGACCTTCCTCGTACAGACAAGGCATCACCATTCTCACTCTCCATATTTTTCCATCTCATCTCCTCCACCAGTAAGGATGAAACTATTTCATCAAATTGCAAGGCGTTTTCATTACTACCTATTGCATTAATTAGACTATCCCATGAATCTGGTAGAGAACACAACAAACTGATGCACTTATCTTCATTTGAAATTTGAATATCAATAGATAATCACTGACTTACCATAGTATTAAATTCATTCATATGCTCTGTCGCCGAGTCTCCATCTTTCATCCTCAGGTTATACAATTTTTTTCCATAGGAATAGTTTATTCACCAGAGACTTAGATTGCTACAAAGTCCCTAACTTGTCCCACAAAGCCTTCGTTGTAGCTTCCCCTGATACATTCAGAAATCTTGAATCTAAAACACACAATCGTATTGTGCTCTTTGCCTTCTGATCCAACTTTTTCCATTCTTCATTGAACACTCCTGTTGGTTTAATACCCATATCTACGCGATCCACTGATCTTTATCGACCAATAGATCCTCCATAATGAGTTTCCACATCTCAAAACTATGACCATTAATTTTCTCGATCTCTATCTTTCCACTACTTGTCATCTTCTTTCACCACCAGAATCTATCCTGCATATCTTCCACTCAAAAGGGTCTACCACAGGCCTGAGCGAAACCCCTCAGCAACAAAGGCATCCCCTTGAAGCCAAAATTCCTTTGATACCAAATGTAGGTTTTAATTCCGTACAGAAATTACGTACATATGAATTCTAAAACACAGAAAATAAACAATGAGAGAGCATAACACATAAAACACATATACACAAAGATTTTCCCCTGGATCCTAAAACCGAGACTACCAGCTTGATTTTTCATTATGTTCCTTTCAATGTTACAATACATATATATACATGCCAAAGCATCCAATACCATGCACAGAAAACCATCATGCCCAAAAACATGTGTGAAAACGATGCAAAAACCATATGTAGGTTCGCCCACCTAGCATAGGGTCCCAAGAAAAATTCCCCATGGTGCTGCCCTGAACCCCTTAGAGGGAAGCTAATCACCCCCCTCAAACCCTCCTGGATTAACTGTGGTGGCTAGTCGAGGAAAGAATATAACATAACCCAACATTATGGCATGTTGTGTCCGTTCCAGACTTCACATGTGTTGTTCATGAGGATCAAGTTGTGGACACAGTTGGTGTTGAACGTCCAACCTGCGCTATCATTTTTTGTGAGTATGTGTGGGAATCTGAACAAGAAGTTGTGGTGAAGGATGACCTCCTTCTTTCTACACCCCGTCCACTTTATCTTGACATCTTGTGTAATTCTTCCACTATTGATTCCTGTTGTGAAAATTCATCTTCGGATGTTTCCACTTCCAATCATTCATAGAATGGATAGAATGTTAGTCTATCATTTGATTGTGAAAAGGAAAAACCTTTCTTCCTGAATCCACTCAATCTCTCATCTTTCATTTCTTGAAACCCAAAGGGTGAAAATTTTTGTTTCTAAGCAAACCCTCCCTATGACTCATCAAGTCATGAGGATATCATTGTCCATATTAAATTTTATGATGATGGTTTTCGTGATCTTTTCCCTCATTCATGTGATCACGATTATGATTTACCTACTGTTTATCTTTCTAAGCCGTCAGCCTTTGATGATCCATTTTATGATGAAGTGGAAACTCCTCAAGTTGTCGAGGGACTTCAACCCAAGCTAATGGTCATGTCAGGTTCTCGTATCCTTGAGGTCAGTCCCACTTCCAATTAGAAATCTGTTGAACATGCCCATGCTCCTTATCACTCTCTTGCTCACATTGAAAATCAATCCAATTCACAATTTTTTCATCCTGCACCAGAATCACACGATCCTATTGCTCATGCATTAGAGGAGTCATATGTGGCAAACAATGTTGTGAAATGAAAATGTTCTTCTTTCTTCATGTTTTCTCATTTTTCATGTGCGAAGGTGTGTACATGCTTGTCTTCCGCGCATAATGTGACACAACATCATGATACGTCTGTAGAGTGCCTTTCATGTGCTTTCAATTTTTTATTTTCTTTGGATGCATTCTAACTTTGAATGTTTTGGTTTGCATTTATTTATCTTTCTTGTATGTTTGTGTGCTTGAATATATTTCTCGCCAACCATGCCATCACCTACATGGGTCAACCAATCCGTCGATGGTTGTATTGGAAATATCACTTCACGTGAGTTGGCCCATGCTCTGCCTAGCTAAGGAGTAGGAGTAGTGTTTGCTTTCTTGTTTTGTTTTTCCTTACTTGGTTTTGCTTTCATCCTACTTCTCTCCTTTTGCTTGTTTTTTGTATCATGCACCCATAGGATTAGTTTCCGCATGAAACCATGATTGGCTTCTTGAGACAAGTAGGGTAAAATACACGAGGACTTGTACAACTAATAACATTTGGTTATCTGTCTATTCCCTTTCCTTATGAAATTCTTTCATTTCTTCTATTTGATGATATCCTAATGAAAAATACGTTCCTTTTCAGAGTGAGTCTTGGTGAAATCAGAATGCTTGCACTTTTAACTAGTACAAGCTACTCTAATAAGTTTTCTATATTTGGTTAACCCTTGTCAACTCACTCAAGTAGAGTAAGGAGAGGGGGAAAACCTTAACAAGTACATTAGAGGTATATATAAACATCCTTCTCTGAACAGACAACCTATTATTCTCTCAATAATTCGAGATCCCTCTTCCACCACATGAAATAAATAAGTGCCTATGCACAGTTCTTTGAAAATGAAAAAAAAAAGGCGAAAGAAGAGAAAGGCTTCCTCCTTAGAGAGGTGAAGCAACTAACTTTGTCAGCATACTGTCTAGGCTCACTAGTAGCAGAGAAATTCTTGTGTTCCTGAAGTGATTCCATCAGGGAAATTTCTAGGCTAGCTGGCAGTGGAGCAACACCAAAGATGAAACTAAAACTCTACAAGTCTATATTACTTGTGCATCAATATACCCCTCATCCCCAATTGAAACAACTTAGTTGACTTGGCTTGGTATGTGTGTTGTCGATAAAGAGAAAGGTAGGGACTACATCTTTAACTCAAGCTAGTGAAGAAGCTATGATAATTGAAGAATTGAACAATACTTCAGGAAGAGTTAGAATCACTTTACACAAGATAAGGTCCATACAGAGAGATGGAGTTCTACCAGTGTGTCGCCAATATTGTAGTGGTTACAACCACCCTCTAAAATTTTTCCTTTGCTTAATTTTGGAGCTTTCCTCCTAAAATTACAAGCAAATCATCTCGCACTAACCCAGATACTTGTGCTTTGATTGAGATTTATTTTACATTATGGCTTGTTTTTTCTCACTTTACTTATTGTCTAACCTACAAGTCAATCTCTTGACTTGGTTTCTACACGGTTCTAGGCTTTCCTTAGTGAACTACACAATCCTTAAGCGAAACCAACCTTTCTCTCAGGAATTACGTAGTCCAAGTTGACAGTGAGCAGATCCATCTGAAAGCCTATCTTTAGTTGCGAAACTATGCATAGCATGAGAGGTATCCGAGAGCCACTCAACTAAGAAATTGCACAAAAGCTTCCTGCTCAATGCATGAGCTAGTGAGTTGTCTAGTCTTTCCCAGAACTACACAATCTCTCCAGGCAATTCATGGCAACTTTTCTTGAAAAAGATAAAATCAAAAAGCGAAAATTTATCCCTAGAAAATAGGGATCTATTTTTAGCAGCCTGGAGGAGACACTCGAGTTATTTTGGAAACTGTCACTAAGTGTTGTTTTTTCCTTGATCTTTGGCCTTCACATCATAAATCCTAAATCGACCAAATCTATTTAATTGGCAAAGCCAGAGCTCATTTTCACATTCAATCTTGGATCTCTCGCATTCCCAAGGAGATCAAGGAATCTTTGGTGTGATCGGTGTTTCTTTTCCAGGTAAGTTTTGCTTTTCTAGTCTTTTGTTGTTATTTTTGTGGCTTTTGCTTGTTTAGCTTGTGAGAGTGTTGTTTCACTATTTTTTTTGAAAGACTACTGGTGTTTCAACCTTTTTTAGTTTGTAGAAGTGTTTTTTTAAGTTTTTTATTTACTTTCGAAAGTGTTTCATGCATTACCCAGTTTTTTCACTATTTATCATCGTTGCGGTGACTCTCTCTGCATGCTTCGTTCTCCTTATTCACTTATATATGCACTCAGCATCATTCAATCCTTCAGATTTGTTCGATTTCACACTTACCTTAGGAATATCGAGGCTTTCTTGGCCTGGATCTCGTCTTCCCGGGCATGCACTACGCATTTCTAGAGCTCAAGGCCTCATCCTTGGCTTCTGGAATTGCGCAAAGGTTGTCCAAGCCTAGTTGCAACTATGCAATTCGTAGTCCCAGGATCCATCCCCAAGCCTTGGCCACTAAGACTGCACAATGCATAGTCTCTCCTTACCTGTGCCCAAACTTAACTGCGCATTGTGCAGTTCCAGTTAGTAGGAAATCCCCACTGACTCTTGGGACTGGACAATGCATAGTTCCAGCTGGCAGTCAACCACCTCTGAGGGCCAAGATTGCGCAATCCTTCCTAGTAGTTTCTCAGTTTGTTGCTTGGTCTATTCTTGAAGTGTTGTTGGTTTCAAGCTAACATTTCTTGCCATGAGCATCCTCTCTGTCTCCAGTTACAATAGTTGTTGAGCAACTCTCTAGAGTTACAGATAACATGGCTTCCAAGAGAGTTGCATCAAAGTATACTATTGAGAGTAGCATTGGGGGAGAAATTGAGTAGGTGTCAGTGAACTTGCTAGTTTATGCAGACACTCAATTGTTCATTTAGAAGGGCGTGAAGTTAACATGGGAGGAAATCAAGGATATCTTTGTAGGGGATTTCCAGGAATATCTAGAGGATCGGCAGGTTTTTGTCAGTGCCCACTAGTCATTCCTACATAAGTTTTCATGTAGGTACACCACCTTCCGATGTGAGGACATCATCCACTGGATTGTCTCACACACATATTCAAAGACTTTGACAATGAGTAGTGCCAGTGGGATAAAACTTTCCAACTTCGGAGTGGAGAACTATCAATAGATGTATCATTTACCTAAACTAGTGAACCACATGGATTCACTTTTCTATGCCACCCACCGCTTTATGAATGCCAACAATATTGTAAAGTGATGGGTGAGAGAGCCATCAAAGTTCAGAGAAACACCTAATCATGTTTACAATACAAAGTTACTCAGGAAGGCCTACCCTTTTAGTATCATATTTTCATGTTGATTATACGGTCAAGAGAGCATGGAGACCTTTCCAGAAAATTGGGTGGTTGTGTTGCACCAGTTGGTGAATGATGGAAGGTCATTCAACTGGTCGGATCAAAAAGATCTTCAATTGAAAATCCATGTGAATAACACACGGAATCTACCAAAGGATGATCATGCGAGATTTTACATGTCCGTGTATCTACTTGATGCAATTTTTTCCCAACATTAGTTTCCTGGCATGGTTTGGACATGGACACCAAAAGAGACAATCGTCAAAATTTATTGTAAGTTGCTTTCCAAATGCAGTTATCGAAGAGTTATGGAGAGGATAGTTGACCATTTCATCATCCCGGTGTACAAGTTGATATTCGAATAGGATCCACCTTGCATGCCCCAAAAAGCGATGGAGGCGATACTTAACATTGCAGATTGGTATGCCTCAGCCGGTGGAACCTTCATCAATATGTTTGGCGGAGAAAACCCTTTATGTTTTCTATCAAGGTATGCCACAAACAAGCTAGTCATGAAAGAGGTTGCATATCACCTCTCCACTAGGTTATCAATAGGACTGCATAGGAGGAATAAGGCACCATGGCCTGCCCTTCCTTTGTGGATTAGATGGTATGAGATTAAAAGCTTGAAGGATGTGGATGCTGAAGCTAAGGAGATAGTGAAGTTTGAGTTTGACATAAAGGACTTCAATCCGTATGCTCCCCATGGTATTTCCAAGAACCAATGTGTGAAGTTGTACTATCCATGGATCCACGGGACATGTTATTGGGTAGAGGAGGACCCTTGGAGGTTGTTGGGCCTCCAACTTTTCATGATTTTGTTGATGAAACCATCCATTTTCGCATCATTCCATTCACCCATTGTCATCATTTATAACCACATTTCTTCATAAACACACCAAATTCCTGCGTACATGTTTACATGGTTTATTATTATTATTTCCATTATTATTAATGAATTAAGAATAATTTTGCATGGTTTTACTAATGACAGCTTAGCAAGTTCAATTTACTGCAGTTTTTTCAAGTTTCCATAGATATCTCCATGGTTGAGATAGTAGCACCACTCTAGAAGGAATTATGACACTTGAACTTGGTTTCCAGAAGCTCTAATATGGATTTTTATTGGTAAAATTCCACCCATCTCGCATGTGTGGACCTCCAACATCAAATCAAGGGAAAAGCACAATAGTTTTGACTAGTTGACTTCAAACGCGTTTTCTGAGCAAATGAAAGCGAATTTTAGAACAAAAAACATGGGTTTTGTTCAGAACAATTCTAGTTGTTAATTAGCTATTTTCTCAAATTTATGCCCTTTGAGATATTTTCGAATTTCTATGGCGCTTTATTTTGCAAATTACGTGGATATATAGTTTTTCAATTTTTCATTTAATGCACAGTCAACAAAAAGGCCTGAACGAGCTTTTCTTTAGCAAATTCGTGGCATAGAGATAAGTTTGATCAGATTTGTGATGATATTTGATTCAAAAATCCATGACATTTTATTTCATTTGATCTCATGACCGAAACTCAAGCAAGAAAATTATGATTTTGTTAATTGTCTCAAAATTCTATAAATTGCAGCCTCTTTGATGAGAGGAGGGATGATGATCAGAGATGTCAAGGATGATCCTAATTTGTAATTGTTGTTGCTTATTGAAGGAGAAGTACTCTATTTTTTTCATTAAATGTAATTTTTTTTAATATGGAGGAGCTCTGAATGAAATTAGTGATTTAAATCTCTTCTCTTGGTCTAAGTTTTCAACACCTTACAGTCCTTAGGAGGGCCCCCTCGAGATCTATCATAATAGTGTAGATGCTTTCCATTTCTTTCATATTCTCATGAATGGTTTGTTTTACATAGATTAATTGTTTATGCTTATCATAGATTAAACACTCATGATTTCTATAGATTAAATTTTTATGCTTTCTTACATTGAAATGTTCATGATTCCATAGATTAAAGTTTGTAAGTTTTAGAACAAAATCTCCATTCTTTCATGGGGTAAAATCTCATCTTTTCTTAGATCAATAATATTTATGTTTCCTTTTCTAGTTTAACATTAATTTCCTTCCCAAAAACTTAGTACTTTCATAGTTTATATTAAATAATCTAATTTCCTTTTGAATTTTCCAATTCATTCCAGTTATGCATAAATATTGAAAGCTAATTCCCTAGGACATATGGTGTAGTTTACTTCACAAGCTCATGTACCCAACATTTTGGCATCACTGCTAGGGAAGTATACATAGGTGTTAGCTTTCAATTGCATCTCATTCTTAGTTGCATCCATTTAGTTGCATAAGACTAATGTCATTTTAATAAATCCTAAAGGTAGATTCATTTAAAAACAAAAAACAAAGAAATTCAATCACCTACCACCCCCACTATATCATGTGGTGCAGTAAGAGCCACACATCCACATCATGAATTATTATTTTTGCAAGTAGAAGAAGAGGTGACAAAAGAGGTTGAAGAAATGGATGGAGACGATGACAATGAGGAAGATCCTTTTGGATTTCCCATTCAAGAAAATAATGTCAATGTTGATATGAAGAATATCCCTCCATTTGTACTTCCTAAGTTCAAAGGTATGAGATCAAAAGACCCGAAAACCTTTCTTTTTGAATTTGAAATTATTTGTAGATATTATGGCTACTCATTACACATTCAAAAATTGAATTTGATTCCAACAAGATTAAAGGATAGAGCTCTTAAATGGTTCATGACTTTAGGAACAAATTTTATAAGGACATGGGATGATATGAAAAGAGTATTTTTGGAAAAATAAAGAGGTTATTGCATAGACTATGACCTTAGAAATGAAGTCTTTAAGATGAACCAAAAAGAGGATGAAAGCCTAAAATATTTAGTGGAGAGATTTACTTATAATATCAAAAGATCTAAATTGCACAATTTGGGATCAGACACATTAAAAACTCTCCTACTAAATTCTATAAGAGATGAATGGATTGATCTTCTTAACCTAGTGGGAAAAGGAGATGTATCTAAATTGTCATTTCAAGATATTTGTGAACTGTGCAAGAACATATCAAGAGGAAAAGCCAAGTATGTAAGATCCCCTGAAGATCCCTTTATGGCAAGGGTAAGTAAATCGACATCAGGATTGGTAAGTCAAACTGAAGTTAACAATTTGCTAGACATTCTTGGTTGTTTAAATGAACAAATTAATATGCTAAGAATGCAAAACAAAACAAAAAGTTGAGATTGTTGCTTCATTTATATTTTTCCCTTAATCTAGAAAGAAACGTGTTTTTCATGAATGTCCACTTGATAACATTAAAATTTGTCAAATATGTGGAGGATCACATACTACTAAAGATTGTCCATCATTACTAGGGTTAAAGGTAGTTTACCAAGGAGAAAATAAAACATTAGAACAATCCTATTATGTAGCTCCAAGAAGACCATGGCAGACTCGTCAATCTAGTATCATGCAAGATCTTAATTCATGTTATGCACAGAAATCACAAAGTAATTGGAAAACATCCTTGCCTTAGAAACCTTGGACATCTCAATCCCAACTTCAAAACCAACCTTGGAAACCTTGGCCATCTCAATCCCAATCTCAAAACCAATCTTGGAAACAAGGTTGGCAAGGGCCTTACAGCGGAAATCCACCATATCCTCAATATTTCCCTCACTATCCTCAATATAAATATCAATGTTATCCATACCATTCACCTCCACCACAGCACCAGTTTCACCATCATTTTACCTCAATCCAACCTTTCTCATTAACAACCACACAAACACCCCAAAGATCCATTCCCACTCTACTACCTGCACAACCATTTCGAATCCCCAACAATAAAACTCCTCAATCCACTTACAATTTTGAAGTATTGCAAAATGGTTCTCTAGCTTCCATTGAAGAACAATAACCAGAAGAAGAAGATTCAAATAAGTTCCAAGAATCATGGATGCCTATCAATAAAGAGCGGTTGTTGGAACCTGGGATTGCAAAGTTTCATGCATGCATATCACCATATTTTATGAATGGAGATCACATCTCTAAAGACTTGCATGGAATGATAGCAGGAAGCCAAGGAAGACAATATTACATTGAATCTTGGTTCAAGGCAAGCATTGGATCCCAGTACTCCATTCTTCAGTATCTTCTAACATCATCTCAATCAAGGAAATTGGTCTCTCATATACTGGTACATATCAAAGAGTATATTTGAAACCTGCATATGAATTTATATATCATCTTGTTACACACATGGATCCATTAGAAGTATTCATATACTTGAAAGATATTTCTTTTCCAGGTAGAGTAGGATATACAATAAATAAATAAATAAATAAAAAGTAAAGAGAAAAATAAGTCCTATTGTGAAAATCAGCTTGTTGGAGCAATTGGACATGAGATTTGTTTGAAAACCAGGCAACTGACAAGAAAAGTTCATAATAAGTTCTACAATTTTATGATGGTTTCAATCTTTTATTATCATTCTTCAAATCATTTTTGGTTCTATGCTCGAGTTGGTTGATGTGGGATTCCTTGAGGACTAGCTTCCAATAGATCTTGTCCCATCGACCTCAACACCTTATCTAGGATCAAGATCAAATATTATTTGGAGTGCCTTGGAACTTGCATACATCAATGGAAAGCCTCCTCCTTGACAACAATGGGAATACAACAATGTCTCTTGATTGTCAGATCTTGCAAGTGACCTGACTTCAACACATTCATTCGTCCCTATTAAGAAGAACTCAGATACCTTGACACTCATTTACATTATCGGTGAGTTTTCTCGCATTGGTTAACGATTTTCATCGTTGATCAATAATCCAATGATTTATTTCCATGCTCGAATTTGGCACATTCATTGGCATGGTAAAAATTGTACCATGAATTTTTGTTTTGATGAAGATTATATGGTTTTGTGGAATCAAAAACAACTTGTAGCTGTATATTTTATTGGTTTCTTGTAGCAGCATATTCATCTTTTTTTCATTCAACAGCAACATGATGGCACCACTACAACGTTTTTTCATTCATTTGATTTTCAAGCAAAACAATAAAATTGGGTCTATTTAAGCCAATATGCATTATGTTTCATGGTTTCTACATCAGCATGTAGTACACAATCGAAATCAATAGTTTAAACTTGGATAAAAGAACTTTATGCAAAAATTGACATTTTTTGCAACAACTACGGAAAGTTTCAGTTTCCGCATCAATTATTGTAATAGTCTTTTTTTTGCTATAGAAGCTTCTTCCAGAGGCAGTTTTGGCACAAATATTGCATGCAATTAGAGAAAAAAAAAATTGAGCTTGGTTTTCTCAGAATATGGTAAATTGAGTAAGGTGCAGGCATAATTCAAACAAAGTGTAATTTTCCAGAACTTTTCAGTGGGTTTTTAAGGCATATTTTCAATTTTTATCACTATGCACAAATTAGAACAAAATTTGGTATTTTTGCACAACAGCTCCTTTTCAACATCAAAAGTAGATTTTGAAGGCATGTAGCGGTAAAAAAGGTGAAACTACATCTTTCCCTTTTGAATCACTCAATTTGGTCTTAAAATGAGTTTGTGGCATATGTTTTGTTTTGCAACATTGGGCAATGTGAAGGGTGAAACAAGGGAGAAATTGATTTAACCATATATTGCAAACTGTGCATCCATTGGTCTTGAAATTTTTATGGTAAATGCATTGAGGTAGGATAAATAAATAAATAAAATTTCAAGAAATTCCAGTGTGTATTTTTCAAGAAATTGGTTGCTTTCGCCTACAGTCATTTTTCAATTTTCTCATGATTTGTGCACCCATTGGCCGAGATCAGTTTTGGGAAGATGCATAATAGTAATGGTAAAAATCTTAGAAAAATTTAGGAGAATCTGATTTACCATTTGAGATAAATTGGAAAAACAAATCTGCTACATGAAAAATATACATTTTGTGGAGCAAGGTCAACACATGGAGTAGATTACCTGAGCCAAGTCCACAAAAAATCAGAAATCAAATAGTGTTCTCTTCTCCAATTCCAAAAGGTAAACTTGAGGTAAAACTAGCCTTAAACTTTTGAATTTGTTAAAAATTCTAGAAATTTTGATGAAAATCTATTATAAACATGTAGCTCTAATTTATCTCCCATTATGTTTTGTCACACCCTTTAACAACCAATCCCACAAGCTATGATTGATTCTTTATCAACAAAGTCATGCCACCCATGTAATCATCTCATTGTTTTCCATGGTCATAATGATGTTCTTCTATGCGTTCACCCTCTTGTTTAAACTTTCTCTTCTTGTTAATCCATGCTTTCTTTAATGGTCCATCAACTTAATGTTCTTGAGAAATAGAAAAACTTTACTTCATGGTACATGTTTGTGGCACATGTTTGTAGCACTTAAATTATGTGTCATATTGTTCATCTTCAAATTTTTAATGGAAGCCAGAGAATGATGAGTACAAATCCACAAGAAGAAGAAGGTTGCAACAGGGCTTTGTTCACACACTCTTGAAATCACTTGGAAATATATTTTAAGCTTTGATAAGTTGTATAACCCTCACCAACAACTCTTATTTTGTGTTATGTACACCTCATCTTATCAAAGCTTCACAATGGGAAGTCTTCTTCATTCATTAGTTTGTGAGTTCTTGAAGAAACTATTTGATAACATTATGGAAATAAGAATGGTTTCTATGCATGGATGATAAGAAGACAATCATTATGGGTTGCAATCTATGATCATTTTCAGCCATACTAATGGGATGAATTTCACAAGGATGGAAAGCACATTCTATGGATGTAGTAAGAGTCTTGATGTGTTCTTCACTATATGGCATTCTACCAAGGATTGAACGAATTGTGCATAATTATGTAGTGACAAGAACCTCATAAATAGGTCTAATTGTATCATAGGAAGTAGTTATCAGTTTGAAAAATTATACTAGTCTTGATTGCACTAAAAAACCAACAACTTTAACAATAACATGTGGGAAAAATCCAAGCATGAGCTCTACCCCTTATCATTATGGCCA
>APFE030562176.1:63940-84145 GCA_000404065.3 Pinus taeda
AACAAAAGCATGTAGAATGATGAATTAGATATAAAAAGTGTTGGAAATAATATTGAGAGGGGGGGGGTGAATCAATATTATCAAGTCACTAACTTTTTCTTTACATAATCAGATTTATATATGCTACTTCAATGGAGGGAACTTGTGTGTGCACGCAACGGTTCTTAAGGCAACCAACATATATCTAGTGAACTTATGATTCAATTAATTCATCATATATTGATCTTTAATTAGTGCATCAATACTTAATTAACCATTTAAATAGTAACCATGTGCAGTAATAACAGAATAAGCAATGACACATAAGCAACACACATGAACACCAAGATTTAAGATGGAAACCCAATGCGGGAGAAAAACCACCTACTGTTGTCATCTATGTCTTCTTTTAATATAAGAAAAACTTGTTTACAATATTGTACTGGTGCAGAATCATACCAATGCGTAGGCACCCACCTGCAGAAGGCTACAACCTTCTCTCGTTCTCCAACTTCTAGTGGAAGGGAGCTACAACCCCCTAGCTCTTGTACTAGCCGATATTTTTACCAATTCGTAGGTGTCGACCTACAGAAGGCTACAACTTTCTCTCTTCCTCCATGGACCACGTTTCATAAATTTTCAAATTGGATACTCCTCGTACATAACAACACAATATGAAGGCCACATTTCATCCAATTTTCATATTGGACCCATCATCACATTGAAGCTCAATATCAATCACCATCAACACTGAAGCAAATCGCAATCAATCAATCAGAACATTCAGAACACAGTCACCAAAACACAGTCACCAGAACACAGAGCAAAACCCAGAACTCTGCATCAACAACCAGAACCAATTGCAACTTCAAACATCATATCTCATAATGTATACGCTACTTTGAAGTACTAACTTGGTGTGTATATGCGCCTTCACCAAGGCAAACCAACATATAGATTTGCAAATACCAACTTAAAACTTCACAGTTATTTCAGACTTTAGTCATACCCAAATCATAACATTTACAGAATAAAACTTGCATTGCATTCAGATCTAGCCCATCCAATATCAGATCATATAATGATAAGTCATTTTAGGTTTCTTGATCCTGATCCAACATTGTATCCAAAGGTGCATTGGATATTTCAGATCATATCATTACCATAGCCCTTACAACATAAAATATTCTTCAGATAGAAGTATTCATGAAAAATCCATTCACTTGCACACTTGGCCCTTTGATCTTCTCTCCGTATATAGTTTTTGGCCTTTCCCAATACCTCAAACCAAAACAACACTTAGAGCCTATGGTATTTTTGGACGGGATCAAATAGTCATTACTTCACTCAATATTGTGGGCTAATATGATGGTATTGACCCTTCGTATTCTTTACTCTTGAATTTCCTTGATTTTCCAACCCATAAGCACTTTTCCTCTTGTGAAAGTGCATGCATACGTATACGCGCTTTTTGTTCTATGGACCCGCGTGTATATGCTACTTGGACAAAGTGAACCAGCGTATACTTCTTAAACCATTCTCTTTCTTCAACCTCTGGAGTCTGATCTGTAATCCTTTGTTGTAATCATCATATATGTGTGAGTTGCCATGAAGGAAAACACCTGTATCATAATTCCAACAATATCCCTCGTTGGACTTGATGGCAATCATAACACCAAGATACTCTCCCTCTTTGACATCAAGGGCAAAGGGCGGACCAAAATATTCTCCCTGCACATGTTGAATTCTCTGATCATGCTCCCCTGAGGTTTTACTGAAATCTCTGATGGATGTGAAATGAAGTATGTGATTCTATCACTCAGCGAAGTGAGTATGACCTTCCTATCACCAATGATTCATACATACATCAATCACCCAACCAAGTGGGGATATACCAAATGTTCATACATGATTAAAAATTTGCAATTATTACATCATCCTTCCCATGCATAGTGGGGTTACATCATATGTCTTTACATGACCTTTACATCAAATGATATACATGACATTTATAACAAGGAATAACAATATAAACAAGACCATGATGGTCATCAGCAAGTATCATACACCATATATGATCTGCACCATAAGCATCTGTCAGCAACATCAAGATCAACAACCTGTATATGTCCATCGTCAAAAGAGTCATCTGAATCAAAACAACTATGTGGATCAAGCAATATAAGTATCGTCATATACCAAGGTTTTTCTAATATAATACCAACAATGCATTATTAGAAACATATGCTCCCCCTGAGCCTATGCCAACTGTTCACTGTCAGATTTGATCATTGCATTTGTTAGTAAAAATCATCAAGGCATCATCATCAACTAGTTATTCATCAAGTTATTAACAACTTATGAGGGCCAAAAAAACTTCTACATATCATCAACAGATTGTAATCATCATCAATTAGAATAGAAAAGATAATTGATAATTGACTGAACCATTTCAGACCCCTTTTCCCGAGTCTATCCCACTGGATCTTCAACAAAACAACATATACACTACTGTGCAAATTCTAACTCACATATATACATAACTTGTCTTCATAATAACTGTGTATGAGAATTGGAATACTGAAGTTTCACACTTTTAGCTCCCCCTGGGCTTGTTATGTCTTCATACTGAGCTATGCCACATCTTTCTGACATCAATTCCTCCTTCTTCAATACCTTGGATTGTGATGATGTTTGCTCCTTTTGGTATGGTGGCCGAAATTTGTTTCTGCATTCTTTTGCTATATGCCCAAACTTGTTACATGTATAACATCTTATATGTTTCATATTCCTTCTATAGCAATGTTATACGGGAATAGTGTCCACATGGATGCTACTATTCCCACTAAGATGGGTGGCTATCTTAGAAACAAACAATCAAAGTCTACTATTGATTCCTTTTATGAAAATAGATGAGAGGAGAACCAAGAGAGCCAACCTGAGTCTTGCGCTCGATTTCCTCTCCTTCTTGATAGAGTTTTGCTGCTTCTCTTTGTCTTCCCAGCTTCAAAAGGACCTGTGGAATCACAACAACATACTACTATGCAAGAAACAAGGATCTAAATTCATAGATAATGCAGGATCAGATGTACATTAACCATATACAAGCATATATAAACAAGTACACCAGGATATGGAAGGAAACAAGAATAGCTTTATTCAGATAAAAAGTAGCAAGAGGATTACAACCATGAGAATATTTGACCCAACATCATCGTCCAGCTAAGAAGCCCTTCTTTCAACTCAAGCAAAGCAAAATCACCCAACACTATGAATGTACACCAGAATACCAACAACACTTCTCTATAACTTACAAAATTCCAGCCTCTGGATCTTTGTGATGAAGGATCCATATATAGATGATTACACAGAGGTGATTCATCTTTTGGGATCTTGATTAGTGTCTTCTCTCTGATAGTTCCTGCTTCTATTTGGAGAATGAAGATCTCTTACTCATCCCTGGTCGAAAATGGAGTGGCAAGTGTCAGAGGGGAAGCTTATGGAAGATTCCATGATCTTCCACCTCGCATTTTGGTCCCTGCCATTTGTCCATTCCCGAACATCGCACCCTACAGAGGAGAAAAAAAGTATGCATCGCACCCTATACATTGGGAAGGTGATATGCATCGCACCCTTTGCATGGAGCTTTCAGTATGGTACAATTTTGACCATTTATGAGCAATTTTCAGTGGAGAACTTCTAGGAGATGATGTAATCAGTTGACCTTGTTCTTTTAGGCAGTGAAGAAACCCTTTTAGGGACTTAAGAGCTCTCGGTTTATGGACATTTGTGATTGGGGTTGAAGTGCCCAAAAATGTCTATAACAGTTGCCCCCTAAAGCATGAGGTCTTAATCGTTTTTGATGTCGGGTGAAATGCTTTACTATGAGGATCTGAAGTTTTTCCGAGCTTGGAGGTGACCTGTAATAAGATACAATACAATACATTATTTGAAAACATTTTTTCATGATCTAGCTGAGGCGGGCATTCCCATGCTCAGCTTTATAAACTCATTTTCATGTACATAGGATAGAAGGTTGTTTGTGTGACAGACTGATGATATGGACACATCATCCTTTGATTTGGATGATCATCTATTCGGAAATGATGTACACTAGATGTTTTATATTCCTGAATATATCGGAGCCCGGATGGATGAAACTAGATCTGGGGTCTTCAAACTCGGCCAATCTTTACTCGAAGCACAAGTCGATCCATGTGAAAAATGTTTTGGAGTCGAACATGGAAAGACATCGCCTGATTACCAGCCAATGATGTAAGTTGTTAACAGGCGCGAGAGGAATCACCAATAATGACAATGACCCTCAAGGTACTACAGTAAAATTTACGTGGTGTGAAAAAGGACCTGGCGTCGAACACCACGAAAAATCTCTCGGTTGAAGGCCATTGATGTAAACCTATCACCGAAAGTCAGAAACTTGCCATTGAGGCATGGAAGCTTCAAAGTACTGAAAGGGTTGTTCCTAAGTCAACTTCTTGGATAATGAGCTGATGTCGACAAGAAGCGACCCGTCGTAGGAGGGCCTTAATGAATCCCACATCAACGACATGTAACGAAGCAAATGATTTTGGAGGTGAAAACAAACTGACGATATGGGGTTCTGGGTGGCGGTCATGAAGGAATGAAGCATGAATGTATTGCAGTGGGTGACACTCAGGTGAATTGTCTGAATGACTTCTCTTGAACATATCGGCGACACTGACGATGGATTGGTAGCGTTAACCCCAGAGATGGATGGTGTGACAGACCAATGGTGAAGACCAGTGAACGGAACAACCCAGCCCGACATGAATGCGGAAGGAAAGTGTCATGTTCAAGAGCAACTTGCTACCAGTAAAGTTTCTTCTTGTTTTCTTCCCAATTTTCCCCAGTCATTGCTGACTAGTACCTCTTTACTTTTGTCAAGCTTGAGGAGGATAACATATGCTTGTTCTATAATCCGCCCTTCGGTCGAACCTCTCACTATATTTTAGCGAGCCTAGCGACAGTGAAACTCGTTCTCGTCGTGTTGGATGAGTTTATCGCTATTAGTTTTAATGAGTTTAACGATAAAGACAACTTGGTCTCTTTCAATTTTAGAGATTCTAAAAGAAACGAAAAGAAGACTTCGAAGGTTATTTTTCATTATATAATCCCTTAAGTCGAAAAAAGCATAAAATAATACAAAAGGGATTAATTTTCGATAGTTTTAACGAGTCAAACAAGACAAGCGCTCGATCTTTTTGTGTAATAATCCCTCAGGTCCAAAAAGATTAAAATCTAGAGGAGGGATAGCACTTCCGATGCCTTTTAACAAGCCAGAGAGGCCAATCGCTTGGCAATCTTTTCATATTTTACAAGTCAGGTGAAAAGAGCTTAAAGAAGACTCATTTTTGAGGAACGAGTGATGGTTTCGGGTAGGAGCTGATTCCAGGTAAGGTTTGGAATTTTCCAATCATGGCAGTGTTACAACGATGGCTAGTAGAATCACTCTTCGCAGATGTTCCTTGAAGGGGTAAACAATCATATGGGGGTGAATGATCAACTAAAAACAGAGTGGAGGTGATGGCGAGAACATGACCAAGGCTCAAAATCTGGTGATAAGGCATTCACAATGGTTATTTACCCGTTCATTTTTTAACGAGTTTAAATGCGGGGAGAAACACTTGCTCATGACTTATGTTTATTTTTTAACGAGCATGAACTATGCGCTAAAACTTCTCGTGGAGATTTTATTTTTTAACGAGCTTGAACTCTGCGACAACATTGCTCGCCAGTCGTATGATAAAAATGTCTCTTTCGAGATGCTATTTTGAAGTGGCTTACATCTCTAAAGCTTTGCCACAAATAATTTCTTTATGCAAGTTAGGAAACGACTAGCCTTACGGGTTTAAAGAGTTAGAGGTCCTACAAATTTAAAAAATAAATAGCCACTCTTCACTTGCATGTGGAAACGTTTTCATGCCCCCAAGTATAGCGAAAAATTTCTAGGTTACCAAGAAAGTTCTATAAGTGTAGCAGATTAAATTATTTCTCGGCGATGTCTATCGAAACAGACAAAGTGGAGTGTTATCATCCAACATAAACTTAACGAAGGTATATTATTCCAGTTTGTTCCCATTTTTCTGTGAGGATATGTTCGCCAGACTAGTCATATATCCCTCACGGAAATCAACCCTATACCCAAAGTTTTCCTACTGAAGCAGACCAGGGTGCATGCCCCTTGGGTGGATGGACTGGAGATCGATGAGACATTTATTGCATGAAAATACCATTCAGGGATGGCATTTGACTATTTGTGATGTGTGAACCCTGGAATGACATTTGGTCTACGAGCTTGACCATTTTGCCTTCGTGCGGAAAAACACATTACTCTAAAGAGTGAGAAGACGACGGCTCTCATGCAATAAATATAGTCGCGTCCAAGGAGTAGATTGTAATCTAAAGGTCCTTGAACTACCATAATGTTCATGTGAACAGTTTTCCTTCTCAATGTAATGGGCACATTTGGAAGGATCCCTAAAGGTCGACTGGGTCCTTTGTCAAAGCCTGTTAGATTTCTCATTTCAGGTAAAAGCGATGGCGAACCAAGCGCTTTCCAAGCAATTGAGGAAAGGATACTCATAGAAGCCCCTTCATCAACGATGGTACCAACCATAACCATTCTTTAAGCTTGTACGATAATTTTGAATGGTACACTAGCTGGTAAACGGGGTCTGTCTAGTAGGTTCCAGTCGAAGGAAACCACTAGGTTGCTTGGTGGTGGGACCGAATAGATGGCTGGGTAGGACTCTGATGAACTTCCTTCCTGCGGTAAAGGTATGGGATTACTGCCCCCAAGCTCATCGGAGTCGGTGTTGATGAAAAGAATTTGAATGGTGTCGTTCTCTTTCTCTTCAGTGACGATATCATTCGAAGATGAACACTCTAAAGGCAATACTGAGTCAAATGCCATATCGACCCTTTCACTTTCATCTGGTATGGATTCCGAAGGTTCATTTTCAATGATAGGTGTTTTGGCTGACCACAAGGATGGGCCAGCCGGATTTTCAACCGGTGGAGGACTCGGCAAGAGTTTTTGATATCCAGGAGGAAGTCGTAACTGTGAAACCGGACGATTATCTAAAACTCTTTTAGCCTCTTCAAGGAAGGGACAACGGTGGAAAGCGTGATCGCCTTCACACAACTTACAAGGAAGTTTAGGATTCCTTCTTTGTCCATGTGCTCCACTTTCACTAGTTGACGGTGAGCATTCAACATGATCGCCAGAGGTTGATGCTACCGGGTGGTGCAAACGAGGAGACCAGTCCCTTAAGATCTGAGGGATATAGGAAAAATCTCGATGAAAGTGGTCTCCATTGCAAATGACGCAAGGAGATTTAAGTTTTGACTGAGCGGTGTGTGGATATTTTCTAGACGATACTTGGTTGTTCCCTTTCGATTTTGGTTCCTTTTTCTTCTTTTCCTTTTTCTCTTTCTGCTTCTTCTTCTTCTCAGTTACTTGACTTTTAGCTTTATCGAACTTGTCAAGCAAAGAGGAAGGAGGAGAAGGAGAATCAGATAAAGTAGAAGGTTGGGAGGCAACTCTAGTGTCGTCTAGTTGCTGGTTAGACTGTTCAGGAATTGTGGGATTCTGAACGACAGAGGTAAAGAAGAGCTAGACTGGAAAACCAATTGTCAATCCTGGAAGTGACAAAGTGGGCATATGGGGTGGACCAACATCTCCCCAAGATAGGAAGAGACTAGGATTTCCTTCACAGGGAGAAATCCTTGGTTGGTAGACTCCATTTTCTCAACTTGAAGATAAACGGGGGAATTTGTGACGTTATTCCGATTTAAAATAAATTTTTAGACACTTGGACACAACTTAGTTTTCAAACAAAGAGAACTCTAGTTCGCCTTCAATTTTTATTGAGCTGAGTTGACAAGTGCTCAGAGGACCTTTCCTTTAGGAGTCTGAAAAGGAGCAAAGGACTTCTCTGAGATCTACAGAGAGGTGATTACAACAATCATAAAACGCAGAAATACTTTTTACGGATTTATGGCAGTCAGTCTTCCCGAAGCTGTTTGGTGCATTAACGAATCAGATAAGGCTGTAGACCACGACTTTCCTAAGGATTAAAGGATGCAGCCTATAGTGTTTCTCCCAATATATACGCGATGGTACAGGGAGCACAGTCCGTACTGGCACTTATCGTCTCAGAGTGGAGGAATCACCCAACCAGCACATGAAGCACAGTTTTACCAGGGCTTTGTACAATGCGGAATACGTCCTCTAGCCTAGACCTCTAGATGTTGCATTAAGTTCCAAAGCGTTGTTAGATTCATTGAGATTTATTTTAAGTTGATCTTGCTTAGCAGTTTGCCTTTCAGGTTCACCACATGATGTATGTATAATTCCTAAATGTTGTCTAAGATGATAAATAGATGTTTTATCTCCTTTCATCAATGAAAATCCTAGCTACTAAGGGGAAGAAAGTCAAGTATCTTTTCTTCACAGAGCACAGAGCACATGTTAATATGCACAGTCCTAAATCAAGCCAAGCATTCAAGATGCAAATGCACATGCATGTATTGGTTTTCAGCTTCCTTAATATGTAAATGACACTAAGAAAACTATGTGAAAAACTGAATTACTTTTAAAGCGACTGTACTTAACAAAATTCTTTTTCAAAACGAACTAAATACAAGAGAGACACTTTACGATTTTGAAATGGAAATTGCTTTTCGACACTTTAAAACTAGTAAATCAAGTCTTATGCAATAATAACTGTATAATCAAATATCTAAAACAATGGGATTGCTTTCTAAAACTGAAAACGACAGCTACGACACTTTCAGATCTAGTGACGATAGTTCGACTATGTTATTTTTTGCAGAAGAGAACTAAAACAACGGACAATACATTAAAAACGTTTATAGTTCTTTGCACTAAGGAGGCGGAATAATGCTAGAAAAGGGGGTATTCACAGAAGCACACTGATTACAGACAGTAAAAACTCTTCAATAAGACTGAAAATAGTGAGAAAAATCCACAGTCGGAGGGAAAATTCAATCCTCCCTGACCATCGCACCTATTACACAGTGAACTCAGTATGCAGCACAGTTACTCCATTCAGGAAGTGTGATGCATACATCTTGTCTTGAAGGCAGGGTGCGATGGTTACAGTGCAAGACTTTGAACGAGACTTCACTCATAGTTTGCAGTTTAGTTCGGGTATTTAATCTGAATAAGTACAGATCAATGTATGTAAAAACACAGGGGTGATTTAAGAGGTTACTAAAGCCACTACTAAGGGCAATTAGATTGCTTGCAGATCTATTGTTTAATTTATAAACAAAAACCCGGAGATTGACTGAAGCAGCATTGATCTACTTTGAATTTGTATGACAAATGCAGTTCGAAGGCCAGCTGGCTTGACTTTAGGCTCTGTTTGTATGTTTATAAAAGAAACAAGGATAGATAAGCTAACAAGTAATCTAGTCGCTCCCCAGTGGAGTCACCATTTTGTTATACGAGAATAGTGTCCACATGGATGCTGTTATTCCCAATAAGATGGGTGGCTATCTTAGAAACAAACAATCAAAGTCTACTATTGATTCCTTTTATGAAAATAGATGAGAGGAGAACCAAGAGGGCCAACCTAAGTCTTGCGTTCGATTCCCTCTCGTTCTTGATAGAGTTCTGTTGCTCGCTCTTTTTCTGCTCAGCTTCAAATGGACCTGTAGAATCACACCAACATACTACTATTCAAGAAAGAAGGATCTAAATTCATAAATAATGCAGGATCAGATGTACATTAACCATATACAAGCATATATAAACAAGTACACCAGGATATCGAAGGAAACAAGAATAACTTTATTCAGATAAAAAGTAGCAAGAGGATTACAACCATGAGCAGCTCTGACCCAGCATCATCCTCTAGCTAAGAAGCCCTTCTTTCACCTCAAGCAAAGAAAAATCACCCAACACTATGAATGTATGCCAGAATACCAACAACACTTCTCGATAAGTTACAAAATTCCAGCCTCTGGATCTCTGTGATGAGGGATCCATATATAGATGATTACAGAGAGGTGAGTCATCTTTTGGGATCTTGATTAGTGTCTTCTCTTTGATAGTTCCTACTTCCACTTGGAGAATGAAGATCTCTTACTCATCCTAGTGAAAATGGAGTGGCAAGTGTCAAAGCGGAAGCTTCTGGGAAGATTCCATGATCTTCCACTCGCATTTTGGTCCCTGCCATTTGTCCATTCCCAACCATCGCACCCTACAGAGGAGCAAAACAGTATGCATCGCACCCTGTACATTGGGAAGGTGATATGCATCGTACCCTCTGCATGCAGATTTCAATATGGTCTAGTTTTGACCATTTATGAGCAGTTTTCAGTGGAGAACTTCTGGGAGATGATGTAATCAGTTGACCTTGTTCTTTTAGGCGCTGAAGCAACCCTTTTAGGGACTCAAGAGACCTCAGTTTATGGACATTTGTGATTGGGATTGAAGTGCCCAAAAAAGTCTATAACAAGCAATCAATGGTTTTGTGACCAAACATATTGCAAGAAAAACAATATCTCTTAAAGTACCAAGAAACTGATGATCTTTTTGTGTGACGGTTATTAGCTTGAACCATTCTACTTTTGCATCTGGCTGCAACATGTCCAAAATTATGACATATAAAACATCCAACATTATTCATTTGAGGAAAGAATTGATTATCACGTCCATAGTTAGGAGTAAATGATTTTATTTGAAGTCTTTATTTCCTTGGTTGTTGATGGGTTTGACCTCTTACCTCCTTGTTGAGCATTTCAAATGTTGCATTAGAGTTCCTTGCCTCATCTTGTGAGCTAGATTCACCTTCAACAGTTTCATGAAAACTAAGACCAGTCTTTATAAGAGGAGAACACTAAACTTTGATGATTTCATCTAACGTTTCCGATCTTTTAGCAAATCTAAGATTCAGAGTTTTTGTCTTCTCATGTTCTTTTCTTAGACTTACTACTTCACACTCTAATATTTCATTGTGCTTGTCCTTTTTAGTGAGTTGATGTGTCACTGTGTCTATGATTGTATCCTTTTTTGCCAAACAAATTTTGAGTTGAGTAATTTCTTTAAGGAAATATTCCTTTTCTAAGCTATCTTTTTCATATGCCATGAGTAGTTTAATATCTTGATCATCTTCATCACTATTAAACATGCCATCACTATCTTCATGAGTAAAATAACTTCTTCTATTATCTACTGTAGAAATCCGTCCTTTGTCATGAGGGCATTTAGCAGCATAATGACCAACTCTTCCACAAGCAAAACATTTGAAGGGAATCTTACCTCTGACTCTTACGGAACTCCGTTGAAGTTTCTTCACAAAGTTTACCTCTTCCTCTTCTGATATATATCATGATTATTTGATATCTTTCTTTTCTTTTCCTATTGTAGAACCTTTGAAAGTGACTTCTTTGATTTCTAATGGACCTCCTTTCCTCATTTCACAGGCAGTTAAAATTCCATGAAGTTGAACAATAGTAACAGATTGTAGATCTTGATTTTCTTCAATGGCAGATACTTTTGACTCAAACTTAGAAGATAAAGATCTCAAAATTTTCTCAACTATAGTAGCTTCCTTTATTTCTTCACCCATATTTCTCATACGATTTACAATCCCATCTACTCATAAGAAATAATTAGCAATACTTTCATCACTATGTATCTTGAGAGTTTCATACTGGATTCTGAGAGTTTGGAGTTTAACACGTTTTACTTATCTCCTTCGTAGCTCTGAATGATTCTGTCCCATATTTCCTTGGCTGTGTTGAACTGCATGACTTTGACAAATTCTGATTCTGATAGACTTCCCAATAGAGCATTGGCAACTTTGGCATTGATTTCATATGATTTCCTTTCTGTTGGATCCGTGGGGACTGCTGCTAGATATTGGTATCCTCTTTCCACAGTTGCCCAAACCTCAGCTCTAAATGACTGAAGATAGGCTCTAGTTCTTGTCTTCCAATATACTAAGTTATCTCCATTGAAAATTGGTGGTTTGATAGATCCCATTCCTTCGTGATTGCTCATCTTGAGAGATCTTCCTTCAAGCGATCAAGCTTCTTTTGAAGGACTTGCTATGATACCAATTGTTGGAAATAATACTGAGAGGGGGCGGGATGAATTAGTATTATCAAGTCACTAACTTTTTATTTTCATAATCAGATTTATATACGCTACTTAAATAAAGGGAACTTGCGTGTGCATGCAACTGTTCTTAAGGCAACCAACGTATATCTAGTGAACTTATGATTCAGTTAATTCATCATATGTTGATCTTTAATCAGTGCATCAATACTTAATTAACCATTTAAACAGTAACCATGTGCAGTAATAACATAATAAGAAATCACACATGAACACCAAGATTTAAGGTGTAAACCCAATGCAAAAGAAAAACCAATTGCTGCTGTCGTCTCTGTCTTCTTTTAATATAAGAAAAACTAGATTACAATCTTGTACTAGTCCAGACTCATACCAGTACGCAGGCACCCACCTGCAAAAGACTACAACCTTCTCTTATTCTCCAGTTTCTACTGGAAGGGAGCTACAACACCCTAGCTCTTGTACTAGTCGATATGTTTACTAGTGCGTAGGTGCCGACCTACAAAAGGCTCCAACCTTCACTCATTCTCCAGCTACTATTGGAAGGGAGCTCCAACCCCTTGGCTCTTGTACTGGCTGATATGTTTACCAGTACATAGGCATTGGCCTACAGAAGGCTATGGCCTTTTCTCTTCCTCCAGGGACCACGTTTCATAAATTTTGAGTCTGGATACTCCTTGTACATAACAACACAATATGAAGGCCACATTTCATCCAATTTTCATACTGGACCCATCAACAACATTGATGCTCAATATCAATTACCACCAACACTGAAGCAAATCACAATCAATCAATCTGAACATTCAGAACATTGTCACTAGAACACAGTCACCCGAACACAGAGCAGAACCCAGAACTCTGCATCAACAACCAGAACCAACTACAACTTCAAACATCATATCTCATAATGTATACGCTACTTCGAAGCACCGAACCGGCATGTATACGCACCTTCACCAAGGCAAACCAACGTATAGATTTGCAAATAATAACTTAAAACTTCACAACTATTTCAGGCTTTAGCCATACCCATATCATAACATTTACAGAATAAAACATGCGTTAGCATTCTGATCTAGCCCATCCAATATCAGATCATACAATGATAAGTCATTTCAGGTGTCTTGATTCTAATCCAACATTGTATCCAAAGGTGCACATGATATTTCAGATCATATCATTACCATAGCCCTTACAACATAAAATATATTTCAGATATAAGTATTCATGAAAAACCCATTCACTTGCACACTTGGCCCTTTGATCTTCTCCTCCTTATACAGTTTTTGGCCTTTCTCAATAACTTGGACCAAAACAACACTTAGAGCTTGTGGTATTCTTGGACAGGATCAAATAGTCATTACTCCACTCAATATTGTGTGCTAATACCATGGTATTGACCCTTGATATTCTTTACTCTTCATTTCCTTGATTTTCCAACACATACGTGCTTTTCTTCTTGTGAAAGTGTGTGCATACGTATACACACTTTTTTTTCTATGGACCCATGTGTATATGCTACTTGGACAAAGTGAACTAGTGTATACTTCTTAAACCATTCTCTTTCTTCAATCTATGGAGTCTGATCTATAATCCTTTGTTTTAATAATCATATATGTGTGAGTTGCCATCAAGGACAACACCTGTATCATAATGCCAACAAAAAGCATAAAAACATAGATTGAGCCATATAAAATCAATCATCTAGAATTTATAATCTTCATCAACCACGTCCACAAGTTAGTAACATAAAACATATTGAGTCTCATGATTCATCAATCGTAAAGTTTCAAGATTTCAAAATTCAATATATAAAATTTATTTTCATTGATCACCAAAGTTGTACTTGTAAGCTAAGTGTAACCATTACAATGAAGAATATTTATCGTGAAATGAAATGTTATAAAATGAAATGAAATGAAACAACTTTCAACTTTCACGAAGCATCACATTCATAATTCATTACCAATGAGTTATAATTTCCAACTTCAAATTTCAAAGTTAAATTGATTGTTTACAAAAAATATCATAATAAATATGAAAGCGTCAACAGTTATAAAAACTACTAGAAACTAGAAAAGACAAGTAAATCTATTATGTATTGCTAATGCTTGGGCCTCTTGCCGCCACGAGAAATGTCTAATTTTTGAGTCTTGTTGGAAAATTAGGATCTTTGTCATTAATATCACCCGCTCAGCATTATATCCAGAGGTATCTTTGTCATTACCTCTGGATCTATATAGGGATCTTCGTCATTAATATCACCCTCTAAGAATTAACATAAGATAGAAAAATCATAGCATGTCAAGTCAAGATTTTTTTGAGTGATGGGTACATTTTTAATAGGGTCCTGATAGAGGAGTTTGACAACTAATGTCATTAACATCAAGGTACATAGAGGGATTGGTGCTTTTGATTAAATAAGAGTTACATACCCTAATACATGACAAAATCCAATGGAAACATTGCAATCCCCCCAATCCTGAAATCCTGAAAAATTGATAAGTCTACTGGATTTTGAATGAGATCTAAAATTCTACTTTTTCCATATGAAATCCAATGAGGTCATAACCACTCTCAAACATCCTGAGTCATTTCATGGTAATGTTAAAAATTTAAGTAAAAGGATCACTTTTACTTTAAGGATTTAACATTACCATGAATCACATCTCAATACTAGGGCCATAGTCTTGATCATTAGGCTGCCCCACTCAAAAATTATTTGTTTCTTTGAAAAAAATTGCATTTGGAAAGTTATTGCAAATTTTTTTTTGTAAAAAAGGCTAGGGAGTGAAAATTTCGCTGCCAGGGTCGCCCCCTACTAGAGCGATTTCGGGAGTGCGCTCTGGGAGTAGGTTCAAGGGGGGGGAGATGCTCCCCCACAACCATGTTCCAATATATCATTAAGCAATTACACTTCAAAAAGTCAACCACAAAGAACAATAGAACAATATAGATCACAGTGCACAAAGAAGAGACAAGATTTACCCTGGGAAAACCCACCAAGGGTAAAAACCCAACAACCTTTTCAATAGAGAAATTCTTCTTTTCAGTAAGAGACACACCGAGACCTATTGTCAAGCCTGATCTTCCCCTCCAAGTCATGTCTCCCAATCTGATCTAGCAATTCTCTCTACTGATCTGCCCCAAAATTCAGCCTTCTGCGGTTGATTCAAAAACTCGGCTTTTTCTGATCGCTTCAAAAACTCGGCTTCTTGTGACTGCTTCAGAAACTTGGCTTTCTGTGATAGAAACTACCTAGAAAATATGTGAACTAGAAGAGAGGGAATCAATCCACACATGTGAGCTTGAGAGAGAGAAAGATAGCTAATTTGTCCTTCATTTCTGCCTTCTTGATCTTTGTTAGGATGCCCAAAACTTGTCTTCTTGAGAGAGTGCGAATTGGTGGTGGAAGAATGAGGTCAAGATGCCTTTATATGGTGATCTGCCTTACTCGAAGGGGTGTGTCTTTTTCTGGGCCAACTTGACTTGGAAGGAGGCCGACTTCACAACTTTTGGACCCAAAAATTACAATTTGAAAATTCAAATTTTCTTCTTTAAAAAGTCGCAATGGGACTTTGACTTTAGATGCATTTTTCTTTTGACTCAAGATATGCTTTATAATAATAAGTGTACATCAAGTGACCAAATATACATTATGAAGACCAACCATAGTTACAAATTCAATAGTTGCAACTATTCTATGTTACTTTTATATCATCTTATAGCAGCTGCTGTTTCATGTTATATACAAAATATTGATACTGAAATGAGTACAATCTCTGCATTGTTTGTCATGTTAACTACAATAATGTACTTCTCAATTAATGTTCTCCTTTTCCTTAGTTTTATCTTGTTACTCTAAGACTTCCTTCTAATACATTTTCATTCAAATGTTACAGACACATTCCATTTCATTAGAACTTGAGGAACTTGCACGACATCAACATCCTGATTTGACAGTTCCTATATTGAAGGTGAATTTTTTAAATCTCAAATTTGCTAGACTCGATCAAAGTATTGAATCTTGCACCAAGAAGAAATTTTAGTGTAGCTAATGAACAATCTTTTATATTTATATACTTGTTATAGAAAGGAAAGGGTTCATTCATCAAAGAATTGGATTAAAACCATATTTGTAAAGATACAAGAATTGTGCATTGATGTTTATTTTATGAAAAGGACATCTTTTAGAATTTGGTTTGAGTTGTATTTACATATAAATGTCTTGAGCATGGTGGTCATGGCAATAGTATGTGTCATTATCATGTTATTTAGGATTCAGAGTGGTTTAAAATTGTTCATGTTTGCAAATATTTAGACATACCTATTCCTACTTGCTCTAATAGATTTCTGAAGTTACCAACCACAGTTCTTTGAAAAAGATGAATCTTTTGTACTCCATTTATATTTGTGACATTACCCTTTTCCCTTGGGAAAAAGATCTAGTAATTTTGTTAAAGATATGAAAATTACAATTGTAGATACCGTTTGGAAATTCAGTCTGCCTAAAATGGGCCTGGTATGAAATGAGAGCATCTACTCTTCCCTTACAAAAATACAATTTTCAGCAAACTACTATCTTTGTTTAATAGCATGTCCTTGGGGTGTCTGAATCACCTAATATCAGCACTTAAGCTCTAGAAAATTACAAAAAACTACAGTGCTACACAACATTCTAGGAAAGGATCAGATTTTATATCGTATTCAGAAAGTTCAATCTTCAACAGTCTCAGAGACAAAAAGAAATCAGAACCTGGAATGAAAATGAGTAGTAATGGGTTTATTTGGAATTTAATGACTTCTTAGGTTCCTATATGCAGTGTTAAGCCTTCCTTGCATAACCTGTCATCTTTAGAAATTTTCTTCCTGTATTCATGGACAAATGAAATGTAAGTAAAAGTAGATTGTAGATTCTTTATATCCCAAGACATAGCCCCCCATTCACCCATTAAATTAGTAAAGGGAGAGTTGCCCATGATTTCAATAAGTGAGGCTTCATGTTAGAGAGCAAGTATAAGGACCATCTTGAGTGCCAAGAGTTCACTGAAGTTATATTCATTAAGTTATTTGTGTGTATAGAATGCTCATTTATATTGTTTCAACTGGTAAATTGGGGTTCACAATGGACTGATGGTGACTTTTCTCAGCTGAATACTTTTTGCATATTTTTCAGGATCTTTTCTTTATTGATTAACTTAATTTGGTAAGAAATATCTAGTGACATGCTCTTGTTAATAAGTATGGGTTATTGATTGAGAATTGATTCTTTGTCTCCGCCATTTTACATTTTCCCTTTATTTCATTTTTGGCGTCTTCTTTTGTATTTTCTAGTCTTGCTCTTCTTCACTTGACATCCATTTTGAGAAAGGAATGTATGTCAAAAGTGTTTGTGCTTCTTGAGTTGATTTGCATTTTTTAAAGACATTTCTTGAACTCATTATTTTATTCTTTTCTTCCATTAGAACTATTTTATAGTTCCACAAGTCTGTTCAATTTTTTTAATGCCTATAGCACTTGCTGAAGTTCTTGTCTGGAATTCCATTAGTGTAGCAGTTTGATGGCCTTCGCTTAAGCAATTAGGAGTTTTATTGATGAGTGGAGACCAAGTTTAGCTTATTTAAGGTTTCTACATTGTTTATTTTTCTTGTGGATTGTGTTCTCATACTCTTGCTTCTACCCCACATACTTTTGCACTTCACCTTTTCTTGGGGTGGAGAGTGGAGGTAATATACTTTATCTATCAAAACTTTATCTATGTCCGACATCTCATTCCACATTTTCCCCCACATTCTACATTGAAACTGATCACTAGACCAAAGACTTAGGGTCAATGGTGGGAGAATGTGTGGTGAAAATTGACAAGGTGGTAATCAGATGATGACTTGGCATGCGCGTGCAATGATAGGTGGTTGGTAGTTGGATTGGGGGATAATATGTGGTGACTAGGTTATGAGTTGGCACATTAGTCTGATGATGTGGACCTAAAACCAACCCATGGATGTGGACAAGGAAGGGTTTGCATAGTGACTTTGACTTTTGCACAACACTGTGGGAAAGTGTTAACATATATAAACCATAAAGCCTTTGTTTGTACCAATGCATGTTAGACAACCAATTTTCACTTTGATCCAACCCTTGAGGGTGAAAGGACAAAGATTTAAAGGTGGTTATAGGTCTTTTGACCTATTTCACATTTTCCTCTATACATGTGAGCCAAGGTCTTTCTGAGCACCAATTAGTAGTAGCCACATGGCAAGCCTAGGTCAATGGAAACAGGATAAAGGCAAGTGGGACCCTATTAGTGGGTGCCATGTGGTATGTGGGGACTGTTACCCACCAAATGTGGGTAACCCATAGGAGAATTGTTTCTCCTCATGTGACAGCCAACCAACCAACAACCCTACGATGGTCTTCAGATAGCTTTATGTCATAGCTTTCCATATATTGCTCTTGTCGATACTCTATCCCTTCTAGTATGTGGTATGTGGGAAATGTTACCCACCAAATGTGGGTAACCCATAGGAGAAATTTGTTCTCCTCATTTGACAGCCAACCAGTCAACAATCTTACGATGGTCTTCAGATAGCTTTATGCCAGAGATTTCGCATAATTCTCTAGTCAATACTCTCTCCCTTCTAGTATTCTTCTTGAAGGAACTTGGGCCATCTATCAATGGGTAATTTAACCATTTTAGGAATCGTGTGCTTTCATTTAATGTTAAGGACATAATAATATGATTCACAAGGTAAATTGGATGATTGACTTCTCTTGATTCTATCCTTTTTCCCACACTTCATTTGGGAGGTTAGTCATTGACCCTAGCCTAGTGGGACCTCGTCTAAGGCCTTATGGTTTTGGAAGGGCACTAATAGAAGTCATTATTTGATATAGTGTGTGATGTGTCCATCATAATCCATACATATAACTTTGCATCCTTCCCTATTATTCATCTCCATTCTTTGGGTTCATTGTCATTGGTCATTGGGATTGGTACCCTATATCCACATCCTTGAGTTAGGGCTCGAAAACTTGACCTTGGAGGTTGATGTAGCTGAAAGAATGATAAAAACATATCAAGCGACAAGGGATAGAAAAAGTAAAAACACAAATGGCTAGGACTTATTTAGCATGTGGGTAAAATCCTAGCATGAGCTTTACCCACCTCATTAGCCATTGTCCAACTCCTCAAGAATTTAATACTTCATCTAAAATGAACAGTGGAATCTCTAAACCTTGATGAGCAATGAATTACTACTTCTCTAAGGGATAATGGAAAATCAAAAAACAAAATGTTCACCCACACTTTGCATGAAAATCATTAAAGTGAAAGGTGCACCAGAGGTGTGGAAAAAACAGGCCAAGGAAAGGGGTAACTCATGCCTCCACAAGTGCTCCCACCTCACATCATTATACTCAAAATGTTGGACCTGCATTAATTGGTCTCATGGCTGTGGCATCTTCCTTGAAATATTTCTCACTCCATGTCTACATTATCACATGCACCTATGGATTGACGAGTCTACCTAGCACATGTCACTCCCCTTATGGGCTAGAAACACCAAATAGCGTTGTTGACCAAGTCATCCCTAACCTAAGTGAGGTAACTTGTTTACAAGTCTTGAACTAGAAAGACATTTGAAGGTAAGTCTTGTGTGAAGTATTTCTATGCCCCTAGCATTAGATTCCACTATGATGCTTTAATGTTTTTTTTCCCTAATGATGTATATGTCACTTGATTTTGAGATGTTTGTTTTGGGTGGTATGTCATGTCCCTTCTCAAACACATTTGTAATAGGGTGCTGCTACATAATTTTGGCTAAGGAAGAGAACCCATCATTTTCGACTTGGGGACTTAAAAGGCAATTCGACTTAATTTGGTTGCTAGTGGAATGTGGGGGCCACCCACATGCGAATTTGAATTGACCCATTCGAATAGCTTGGAGGGAAAGTCAAATAGGTGGATGTAGGGGCCCACATGAAGCAAGGGAGGCCCAAGGAGTTATAAGGAGGGATCAACTCTCATTTTCGGATTCATTCATACATCTTGCAAACAAAATCACTTGATT
>APFE030562185.1:0-10534 GCA_000404065.3 Pinus taeda
TAGCTTTCCTCCATTGGGAACGTGGTCAGAAAATTCTTTCGTAGTTGTCTTGTAGCTCTCCTATTAATAACAAAAGGAAAAATAAAATGCAACGCTACTTATGCTCGCATTTGTGTGGGGATGGAATTCAACAAGGGCTTTCCCGGAGAGGATTATTTGACAGCTCCAAACTATGTTTGGGTCCAAACGCTTGATTATGATAACATCTCATTTCGATGTAGAGAATGCTATGAAGCAGGGTATGTAATTAAAAATTGCGCCAAGCCTCCTCGAAATAAATAAGATCAAACAAAACCCTAAAGGCCCAAATGGTGGGAAGGTGCACAAGGTGACCACTATGTGATATTTAAAGAAGAGGAGCTTCAGAGAAAGAAAGAACGAGAAGACATGAAAGAAGAAGATTCAGTGCAAGAAACCAAAGCAGCTCCAAAACAAATTAGGTTGCCAATTTGGATCCTCCACTTGCTAATGAGGATTCCGTGAATGCAACTTTCATGGAAAAACAACAAGCCCTCCTAGAAAATGGGTTACCTCTGGAAACCATAATGAGTCTTGTTGAAAATGAAAATCATGGGGCACATAAAGTGGATGAGAAAGAGTTGATGAAAAATATCATGTGCATGAAGAAGGACGAGCTGAAATTTGCATAAAATGTGGGTTGGATTCAAGTTGGGAAGAAAGGAAAAAGTTTTTCTCCAAGAAATACAAGAAGTCATTCTATATCAAAATAGAAATACAAGAAGTCATTATATATCGAAATAGAAATACAAGGGAAAATGGAATGCAAATATGTTGGTATTTTGGAAAATATTTAGTTGGAAAGGGATTGAAGTATTTGTTTGATGGGGAACTAGTTTGAGGGCTTGGTGTGTGGTGAATCTCAAAAGCTTAAGGAAGAGTGGAATATGTAAAGGTTTTTGCCTTGCAATATGGATTATTTTAATACAAATCTCTATCCTTTTAGTTTAAAATAATAAATAAATTATTTTAAATTAGAAATTTTATACTTAAATATTTGATAGAAAATTTACGAGTAATGATAAGATTAGATTCTAATAAGCAACTTCCAATTTTAAAATTAATGGTGAGGAGATGGCTGATCTCATCACAAATATTGGGGGGAAATCTAAATGGAGGCACCCTACTAAGCGTGGCCACTTGCCCCTCACGTACATCACATGCGTTGTAAGAACAACACTAAAATCAAGACCAATAGAAAAGTGAGCACAAAAAGGATCCTTAAATGCACTAACTCCAAACTTGAAGACGGGGAGCCCAAAACTACAACAACAAACACCAACTCTAGAAGAAGCCACAATGTCCAATGACAAGTCTTATTGAAAAAGTCAAGGTTGCCCATTAATTGGTCATCTCTATCCCCAAACTACTCATCCATAGACTACTCCAAAGCACAAACAAAACTGAACCTTTGGCACAAGCTAAAAAAGACAAAAAGAAATTCCTAGTGGCTACATGAAATTTTTTGTGCACAAACCCCTCGATGTTAAAAGACCCGGGAATTTGAATCACTGATTGATCTTTCACGTACTGTGATTTTGGACGGAGCGGGAGCACAACTAGGGTTTCAAATAGTTACAGAGGTTGATCTTCATGGAGGGATGCAGAGGAGGGAGCTCCACTCCCTCCTACAAGGATGTCATAGACAGCAGAGGCAAAAACCACTAGAAAATGATAGCAGTACCACAGAGGAAAGGAAAAGGAACATGGAAGAGGAGACAGAAGGAATCAAAACCAAGAAAAATAATGATACAAAAGACAAGGAGGAAGAAGACAGAATGCAGGGTCCTAAAGAAAAAAAACAAAAGGGACCATGTAAGCCCAAAGCTGAGATCACACCCAGAGTAGTCTTAAATGATCCTGCTCTGCACGTGCACAAAGATCACATGAGAACTTATGCTATCATTTGTAAACTCATGGGTTTATGGCCCGTTGAAAAAGCTCTACAAACGTGGGTCAAATAACACTGGAAACCTAAAGGAAGCATTGACCTACATCTTAGGTCAAAGGGGTTCTTCACGATAGTGTTCACAAATATTGCAGATAAAGACAACGTGTTTGAAGGAGGGCCCTACTTCTATGCAACATCTGGCCTCTATGTGTGGCCATGGATGATGAATTTTGTCCCGAAGCGAGAGACTTTTACATCAGTACCAGTTTGGGTAAGGCTCTATTCTTTACCTCTTGATTACTGGCAAACAAAATCGTTAACTGTTATAGGCAATAAATTAGATCGTTTTGTCAAAGCTTCTGAAGCCACAAGAAGGGGAAAATATACTTCCTTTGCAAGGATATGTGTGGAAATGGATCTATCTGGAGCCCTTCCGGATGAGATAATCTTGGAAGTTCTTGATGAAGAATGGGTGCAAACAGTAGACCATGAGCATATTTCGTTTAGATGTCATAGATGCCATGAACATGGGCACGCATTTAGAGACTGCCCCCTCGATAAAGTAGAAAACAAGGGCAAAGATAATACAATGAAGGACAATGATAGCTTTCACAAAGTGGTAAACAAAGGGAAACGAGGCAAAAGAGGGCCAAAGCAACATCTAAATGAAGTGCAAAAGGTGAGTCAAAATAAGTTCCAAGTTCTTGAGGAGGATGAAGTGAGTATGAAAGAAGATCAAGCAATGGAAGGTAGTCTTGAGGAAAAGGAGAAAGAAGATAATCAGAAACAAATACAGGATATTGATAATCAGAAAGAGACTATGATGAGCGAGGTAGAACTGTAGATGGACCAGGAAATGAACCAAAGTGAAATGGAACTGGAGGACGAGGAGCTTCAAGAGATTCTTGACAAGAAACACCTAGATCTAGAAGGGTTCTTGTTTCAGGGAACCACGGGAGGGGTAGATCAATAGAATACATCAATTATTTTTATGGGAAATTCGGGCTAAGGGGTATGAAAAAGGAAACAATAGTAACAAGCATGATAATAAAGGTGTGAAAACGATAAAAAGAATCCCTCGGTTAGCAACTAGAAATCCCGGAAAAGGAGGAGATAGGAAAAAGTAGAATGAGCTCTTGATGGAGTGTGGAAAGCTAATGATAGGCTCAGGTAAGATGAAAGATCTAGCCAGATTTTCCTTTACAAATCTTTAATTATGAAGTTCACATCTTGGAATTTTAGGGGTTTAGGTAGCAAAAGAAAAGAGAGAATTCTTAGTAATAGAATGAAACACGCGGCACCGAACATAATATTCATCCAAGAAACAAAATGTTCCATTCAAAAACTAAGACGAATTCATAGAAAATGGCTCGATAGATTTGAGTTTCTAGACGTCAAAGCAGAGAATGCAGCAGGGGGCATACTAACTCTTTGGAACCCCCAAAAAATTGGCATAATAGATGCAGAGGCATCTAAGAATTATTTATCAGTGGTTATTCAGCGAGTTGGAGATAAGGATACGTATGTGGTCACGAATGTTTATGGCCCCCAAAGAACACATGATAAACTCAATTTTCTATATTCCCTTGCGGATGTTAGGGACACACGTGAAGGGTTTCCTTGGATCATGGGAGGGTACTTCAACGTGATCAAATCTCATTCGGAAAAAAAGGGGGAACGAGAGCTCTAACTAAGGACTCTGTCGCATTTGAAACCTTTACATATAATATGAATCTTGTTGACACTGAAACGAACAATGGCCTCTTTACTTGGAATAATAAAAGATGAGGAGAGGCTCAGGTCGCCTCTAAATTAGACAGATTCATCATTTCAGAAGATCTTATGCTTATAGATAAGGAAATAACAGTGAGTTCTTCCTTTTGGAGGCTCAGATGATTGGCCGGTTGAACTGGAAATCAAGGGCATAGGTACTCCTAGGAACAGACCTTTCGGATTTGAGAATATCTCGCTTTCCCACCCATAATTCATGAGCAACATTGAAAAATGGTGGTGAGAAGATTTGCAGATCCAAGGAACAAGAATGTTCCTTCTGCATAAAAGATTAAAGCACATCAAAATCAGGCTTAAGGATTGGAACAAGAATGATTTTGGAAACTTTTTTGTGGGAAAAATATATATTTGGAAATCAAAATGAAAGAACTCAACCAAGCTCTAATCGCGGAAGGCTTTGATAATGTCAAAAGTGAACAAGTTGATAGAAATCATCAAGAATGGGAGAATTTATGCAAACATGAGGAAATCTTTTGGAGGAAAAAGTCAAGAGTTCAATGGCTGAAAGGAGGAGAGCGTAACACTAGATTTTTCAGAGATCCACCATGGCTAATAGAGCTCATAACAGAATCTCTTCGATCAAGGACAAGGAAGGGAAGCTTCATATCTCCCATGAGGATATAGAAACTGTTTCGGTTCAGCACTCCTGTGGCATAACTCAAGAAAACAATTCAGATAGAGAGCAGTTCATGAGGGAAGTAACTAATCACATTCGTAAGCTCGTGTCTAGAGAGGACAATTTCAATCTTAACAGGCCAGTAACGGAAGAGGAGGTTAGTGAGGTCCTCAAAGAAATGAAAAATGGCAAAGCGCCCAGCCTGGATGGTTTTAATGTGGATTATTTTAAATCTTGCTGGAATATAGTTAAACAGGATATTCTGAATGTAGTGGAGGATTCCAGGTTGAACAGAACTATTCTGAAAGTGCTCAATACCTCCTTCATCTCCCTGATCCCTAAATAAGACATTGCTCAAACTCCTCACAAGTATAGACCCATAGCTTTATGCAGTGTGGTATATAAGATCATATCCATAGTAGTGGCCAACAGGTTCAAACCTCTACTTCCTTCGTTTGTTTCAGGGGAACAATCAGGTTATGTGGAAGGTAGACAAATTCTAAATAACATTATTCAAGCTCACAAGGTGGTTCCTTCGTTAACTAGCAAGAGGCAGGTTGGTATCATTATGCAACTCGACATAGCCAAAGCTTATGACAAGGTGAAATGGACCTACATCAAGAAAGTTCTAATTGCCTTTGGGTTTGATAACAACTGGGTGAGATGGATTATGGCCCTAGTGACTTCCTTTAGCTTTTCAATATTGGTGAATGGATCTCCCTCTAAGATTTTCATTCCTTCTAGAGGCCTCAGGCAAGGAGACCCGCTTTCTCCATTTCTTTTCATCCTTATGATGGAAGGACTTGGTCGGTCTATCAAGCACGCTAAAGCAATGGGTAAGATCAGAGGCCTTCAACTAACAGAGAATGGTGAGGCTCTAACTTATGAACAATTTGCAGATGACACCATGTTACACGGAATCCCCACAGTCAAAGAAGCTACAACCTACAACCAAATCCTGAATGATTTTGCGAGGGCCACAGGTATAGAAGTTAATCTCTCCAAATCAAGAATCTTTTTATTTAATCCAATATTCCTATTCAGAGAAATATCTCCAAAATTCTAGGTTTTCAACGGGACTCCCTGCCCTCTAAATATCTCGGAGTTCCTCTAACTGCTAAACCGATGCACAAGAGCATTTGGGAACCATTAATCAATAGGATGCAGGACAAAGTCAGAAAATGGACCATGAGAGCTTTAAATCTAACTGACAAGTTGGTTCTTGCAAAGGTTGTACTACAATCTATCCCTGTTTTTATGTTATCAGAGCTCCCCGCTCCAAAGGGAGTTCTCGAGCGATTCAGAAATATCCAAAGAGACTTTCTTTGGGGCAAGGAGGAGACTAGGAAGAAATGGGCCTTAGTTTCATGGGAAAAAATATGTAGACCTAAGCACTATGGGGGCTTAGGCTTGGATGACTAGGAGATTCTAAGTAATGGTTTAGTGGAAAACTATGGTGGCGTTGGGTTCATGATCCAACAGCTCAATGGGCAAGTATCTGGAAAGAAAAATATGTGAGCGCCCGACAAACTAGTGACCTTATAAGAATGTCTGGAAACATAAAAGGGTCTTACATCTCGAATAAAGCCTGGGAGAATGGGAGCCTAGTATAAAAAGCAACTTCTCAGAAATTAGAGAGGGAGATCTAGCACATTTCTCGAAGGATAGATGACAACAAGAACCAACATTGTTAAAGGAGGACTTTTTGAGCCTTAAAAATGAAACAGATACCCAAGGCTTAAATAAGGTAAAGGATTTATGGGATCATACTCAGAATACAGAAAAGTGGAGAATCTCAAGAAGCATTAATTTCAGAGATGATAGGCCCTTGAATACAAAAGCAGAAGAACTTAGGAGAAAGTTGGAACAAAGAATGATCCTAGTAGGAGGTGGGTAGGATCAACTAAGATGGGGAACAATAAAAAGGGCACCTTTAATCAAAAGGAAGCAAAAGGTATTCTCTTAGAGCTGGATTCCCATGTTCCGGATAAGACCTGGCACAACCTTTGGAGGCACCAAGGGTGGATGAAGACCAACCTCTTCATGTGGTTGGCTCATCACAAGAAGATCTTAACTTGGGACAATATCAGGGAGAGGGGTATTCTAGGGCCTTCTATATGACAGCTCTGTAAAGCTCAAGAGGAGACAATGGAGCATATTCTGAATAGTTTCATTTTCACCTCGTGGTTATGGGATTCATTCGCTACCATTTTTCAACAGACCAATAGGGACAAAGGGAGTATCATCAATACCCTAAATAATTGGAGAAGAAACTTTTTGGACAATGAATTCCTCAGCTCGGCTTGGGCCCTAAGACCAAGCTTCATTATATGGAATGTCTTGAAAGTAAAAAACAAGAGAATATTCAAGGATGAAAAGAATCCCCCTCATCGATTGTTTGAGATGACACGGAAACAGCTCAAGGAGACAGTTGGCTCCACAGTTCGTCATTACCCTAAGAATCTTCCCTCAAGGGCTGATTTAAGAATTCTCAGACAATTGGGTATGAAGGGGCTAATACCTCAAGGCCTGGATAGGAAGGTGATCACAAAGGATGCAGAGAAGGACTTTTGGCATCCTCCTCTCACAGGCTTTTTGAAATTCAACATTGATGGCGCTTCAAAAGGCAACCCAGGAACTGCTCGTTTTGAAGGGGTTTTAAGGGATGACAAAGGAAGCATTATCTTTTACTTATATTTCCATTTAGGAAGAGCTACCAACAACATGGTAGAATTAATGGCTTTGGAACAATGCTTAGAGTTTCTGAAGCACGACAACCACTTAAATGCAATTATAGAAGTGGACTTCGAGTTAACCATTAACTTTGTGAAAAGAATCAGCTTTGGGGCAGTGCGAGAGAGAGTTTCAAAACAATGGAGGCTAATCCGTGTTTTCCAAAGAATTCAAAGTCACCTCCTTGGTCTTCGCACAGTAAGTTTCAACCATGTTAGAAGAAAAGCCAATAATATGGCAGATATTGTGGCCAACCAAGGAGTGTGCTGTATACAAGCCGAGGTTTTGAGGGAATCGCAAGAGTTGCCTCAGTGTAGATTAAAGGATCTTTGTCTCGAGCAGGCGGAAGAGGATATGGATGTATTTCATAACAGAACCGAGTCACGAAATGACTACATCTCAGAATGATTCACCATTGTTCTTGAGACGGTTCTTTGGCGGGTGGCCTCAGAAAACCTCGGTGTTCGTTAACGAGATTTCTCAGTGCTCAGGTTGGGCGCACCGTAGTAAGGATCACAACATTCTAGGGTTTCAGCACAAGAACAAAATAAAGAATGTGAGGGGCGCGAAGTACGTCTTTTCTAGCAGTCGCGAGTTACATAATTTTCCTTTTCGGGAAGGAAAACCGATTGTAGGGTGGTTTTCGGGTGATCGCATGATCCTTAGGCGGGAAATGGTTTCTGCGATTTGGAAGTGATTCCATTTAGCTTCCTACACGTGACTCTTGGTGGAAAGGAATACCGCCTTCCCCCCGCACTATTGTTCGGAAACCTTGTTCCATGCGATATGTCTACCAACCATCGAATTTTGCGGCGCAGATCAACGGTTAGGATCGACCGTGGAGTTTGGTGGGGCTAGACCATTAAACACCATTCGTCTTCGTAGGGCGATTTCTTCCTCAGCCGGTGGATTGCACGTGGTGATTGGATGGGTTAGATTTATATTGCAAGTCACGGGAGGAGGCGAATGAAAGACTTTGCGGTCTTCTTCGGTTCTTCTGTAAATTTGTTTTTTCTTTCAAGGGTTCCGCGGTAATCTTTGTTAGGTTGAGGGGCTTGTCGGAGACGGGTAGCATTATTTTTCCTCTGTCCATGGTGTGGCGTGGACTTTTGTACATTATGCAAATTTTCGTTGATTTAATGATATAGAAGGTAATACTCTTGCTTCAACAAAAACATAAATAAAAGACACTGTAAATAATCCCATCTACTATGAGGGAAGTATGTAACACATCATAAAATCCATTTACACATACGAGAGTGAAGACTTTCCATATTCTTCAACTTAATAAGAAATGCTCACATGTTTGGTGAATAGGGTGGGTTGGCCACCCCACCAACCCTCTCAAATTGAAATATGAAGCAGCCGGGTGTTGAGCTAGACTCCCAACCTTATGGGTACTCCTGATATCCACCTCCATGAGGGGATAAAACAATGGTCATTAATATGTATAGACAAATAATTTTAATTAAAAGAATCAAATTATATATTTATTATATCTAAACATTTAATTGAAAATGGGAAATAGAATTAAATGTCTCATAACCAAATACATTTTTATTTATTTTTACAAGTTACACTCCCTTACACATCAAATTTCAATGGATTTAAATTATTTTAAAATACTCAAATTGTACATGCATGTATTCAACTTAATTCAAAAAACATATAATATAGATTGCAAAACTCACACCTTAATTAACTAAAAATTTAAACATTTCAACAGAAATTCACACATCTTTTTTTAATAAAAAAAATACAATTAAATATACAATATAAACTTATAATATCATATAAACAAAATACAGTTTTTTAAATGTTCATGTGTCTCAAACATCAAGTTTCCATGTACTTACATTAATTTAAACTATTGTAAAACAAAAAGTGATAGTTTATTATATCTAAACATTTCATGAAAAATTAGGAAACTATTGGGGTAAGCATAATGAATATGCAAGTTAAAATCATAGAATTAAGTGTCATACAATCAAATGCATTTTATATTTTTGCTAGTCACTCCCCAAGACATCAAATTTCAATGTATTTGTATTACTTTAAAATACACAAATCCTACACACTTCTATCCAAATTAAATCAAATTACATATAATATACCATACAAAAATCACTATACCTTAAATTAAAAATTTAAACATTTCAAGAAAAATTCACACTTTTTTTTTATTGTAATCAAATATAGTTTAATATACAATTTAAAATCATAATATCATACAAATACAAAACAATTTTTTTAAATGTTCAAGTCTCTCAAAAATAGAATTTCCAGCTACTTACATTATTTTAAACTATTGCAAGACACACACTACTAATTTGTTATATCTAAACCTATTTTTTTTAAAGGTCACTCCCCCAAAACATCAAATTTCAATGTATTTAAATTATTTTAAAGTACACAAATTTTAAGTTGAAATTAATTCAATTATTGTAAAACAAACAATGGTAATTTATTATATCTAAACATTTCATGAAAAATATTAGACTATTGGGGAAAGGATGGCTCAATATGCAATTTGAAATTATAGAATTAAATGTCATACAATTGAATCAATATTTTTTTTACAAGTTACTCCCCCAAAACCTCAAATTTCAATGTATTTAAATTATTTTAAAATACACAAATTTTACACATCTATTCAAAGTAGTTCAAAATACATATAATATCCCATATAGAATTCACAAAAGAATTAATTAAAAATTTCAAGAAAATATCACACATTTTTTTATAAACAAATATAGTTCAATATAAAATTATAATACCATACAAACACAATACACATTTTTTGTTTTTGAATGTCCACCTCTCTCAAACATAAAATCTTCAATTACTTGCATCACCTTAAACTATTGTAAAACACACACTGTTAGGTTATTATATCTAAACATTTCACTAAAAATCTGGAAGTATTAGGGAAATGATAGCTCTATAGGTAATTTAAAATTATAGAATTAAATGTCATAAAATCAAATGCATTTTTTTTTAACATGTCACTACCCGAAAACATCAAATTTCAACTTTTTAAAATTATGTTAAAATACACAAATTTCACACATGTATTCATAATTAATTAAAAATTTAAACATTTCACAAAAAAACACACTTTTTTTATAAACAAATATAGTTTAATATACAATATAAAACAAAATACATTTTTTTTTTAAATGTCCATGTCTCTCAAACATCAAATTTCCAAGTACTGGAATTATGTTAAAATATTGTAAAACATACAGTGTTAATTGTTTATTATATGCAAACATTTAATGAAAAATATTCAATTATTGGTGAAGGCATAGTTTAATATGCAATTGAAAATTACAGAATTAGAAGGCATCACAGCAGAATTAATTAAAAATTTAAACATTTCAACAAAAAATTTACATATTTTATTTATAAATAAACATAATTTTAATATACAATATAAAATTCTAACACCATACAAACACAATACACAATTTTTTTAAAAGTTC
>APFE030562201.1:0-20294 GCA_000404065.3 Pinus taeda
CCACTTGACCATTTGCTTGCAGATGGTAAGGAGTAGATCTTTTGTGCTTGATTTTGTATTCTTCCATCAGCTTCTCCACCAGGTTGGATGTGAATTGACTTCCCTGATCTGCCACAATTTCTCTTGGAACGAAAGTGAGTAAAAATATCCTCATAAAGAAAATTAACAGTTGAATTTTCAGTAGCAGAAAATAATGCTTTGGCTTCTACCCATTTAGTGACATAATCAGTACATACCAATATATACTTCTTTTGCTTAAATGGTGGATTAATAGGTCCAATGAAATCTAAAGCCCATTTTTCAAAGGGTTCGATGAGTACCTGTGGTTGCAATGGCATTTCATTTGAAAGGGTAAGTTTCCCTACTCTTTGGCAGCTGTCACACCTTTTGACATATTGTTTTGCATCTTTAAAGAGGGAAGGCCAATAATATCCTAAAGAGAGGATTTTATAGGTTGTCCTTTTGTCAGCAAAGTATCCACCGCATGGTTCATCGTGACATGCCTTGAGGATATCAGGCATTTCATCTTCCTTAACACATCTTCTGATCACAAAATCTAGCCCTATTTTAAACAATTTGTTAGAAATCCATGAATATTTTGAACTCTCCTGAACAATCTTTCTTCTTTCACTAGGAAATAGATGTGGAGGTAGTTTCCCTGTAACCAAATAGTTAGCAATATCTGCATACCAAGGGGTCTTAGTAGTTATTGCAAATAAATATTCATCAGGAAACTTATCCCCTACACGAGAATCTTCTTTAGTATTTTGAATCCTAGACAAGAAATCAGCTACTGTATTTTGTTTCCCTGGTCTATCCAACACAGTAATATTGAATTCCTATAAAAGTAGGAGCCATCTTGTAACTCTGCCATTAGTAACAAGTTTGTTCCTTAGATATCTAATCGCAGAATGATAAGCATGAATAAAAGTTTCATAGCCTGTTATATAATGTCTGAACTTATTGATTGCATGAACAACAGCTAAGAATTATTTTTCAGTTACAATATATTTCAACTCAGTGAGTGTCAAATTTTTACTGGTATAATAAATGGCATAAGGGACATAATCTTTTTGACCCAACACAGATCCTAGAGCTGTATCTGAAGTATCTGTTGAAATATGGAAAGGGAGCTTCCAATTTGGTCCTCTCAAGATAGGTGCTTCATATATTCTTGTTTTCAGAGTTTCAAACGTTCATCGACAATCAGGATCCCATTTGAATTCACAGCCTTTTGTAAGCAGTTTGAAGAGTGGAGATGTTATTTTAGTGAATTTTTCTATAAATCTTCTATAGTATCCAGTAAATCCTAGAAAACTTCTAACATCTCTTTGACAAGTTGGAATAGGCAACTTGGAAATGACTTCAACTTTTGATCTATCAACTTTAATCCCATCCCTTGAGATATGATGTCCTAAAACAATACCTTTAGTAAACATCATAAAGAATTTTTCATGGCTTAATGAAAGGTTTCTTTCTTTACATCTTACAAGGACTTTTTCCAAATTTTCTAATGCTTCTTCAAATGAGTCACCATAAACTGTAAAATCATCCATATAAACCTCTACACAATCATGGATTATATCAGAAAAAATTCCTAGTACTGCTCTCTGGAATGTTGCAGGTGCATTAAATAATCCAAAAGGAAGCACTCGATAGGCAAAAGTTCCCCATGGACAGGTAAATGTGGTCTTATCTTGATCCTCAGGTGCTACCTTAATTTGATTATAACCACTAAAACCATCCAGAAATGAAAACTTTTTTTTGCCTACTAATGTATCTAATACTTGATCGATAAAAGGCAAAGGAAAGTGATCCTTCAAAGTTGCTTTATTCAATTCCCTGTAATCAATGCATACCCTCCATTTACCATTCTTTTTAGGTACTATAACCAAAGGATAAACCCATCGGCTATCTGAAATTGGATAAATGAAGTTTACATTGAGTAGTTTTTGGAGCTCTTCTTTCACTATCTCCCTAATATTTGGATTCATCCTTCTCTGAGGTTGTCTGATTGGTCTATTGTTCTCCTCAATATAGATATGATGGATGCAAGTCTTAGGATCAATACCTTTCATATCAATATACTCCCATGCAAATGCAGTAGAATGTTTTTGCAAAATTTTGATTAGTTCTTCCTGTTGTGACTTTTCCAAATTTTTGTTGATATTCAATGTTTTTCCTGGAAAAATCTCAATGGTAGAATTACCGAACTCTTCCATAGAGTAAAGAGACATTTGTCTTGATGATAAATATTCAATGTCAGAATCAAACTGAAATTGTGTGGGGTCATATTCCAAAGATGTCTCAAAATTTTCAAATGTGTTCAGAATTTGACTATCCTCATTACAGAAATGGTAAAGACAGGTTGTATAGTGTCCTCATCATCAACCCATTCATTGTCTCCTATTTCTGTAATTGCTTTGGCTGGAGGATACAAATTGAATTTCTTTGTCGAATTACCATCAGAAATGTACGTATCCCCATATCTACAACTAATGAAAGCATAAGCTGTGGCTAGCCAAGGTCTTCCTAAGATAAGTGGGTGCCTTCCTAGATTACTCTTGGGAGTTAAAATCATGAAATCTACTAGATATTCCCAAGAATCTAAGGAGACTGAAATATATTCTAATACACCGTTTGGTTTGATTATTAATCTATATGCAAGTTGCAGTAAAGTAGATGTAAAAATAAGATTAGGAAGTTTAAGTTGTTCCATAGTCTGTCTACTCATAATGTTGATAGCAGCCCCTAAGTCAATCAATGTGTTTGGAAATTATATCCCATTTATATGTGTCTTGACAATTGGACTACCTGGATCTACATACTTCTGCATGGTAATTTTTCCCATCATGATATCTGCAATTTTTCCTACCAGGGGGATTCTTCTTGTATCTCTTGGTTTCCTTCCTGGTCTTTTGAGACTCAACTCCTTTATTGTTTTTGCTAGAATAGGAATCTTTCTAATGGCTTGTAGCAAGAGAATCTTGATACATACATTCTTTAATTCATCTAGAAAATCATAGTTAGGCAACAGGATTTGTTTTTCCACCCCTTTATCAATTTGTAATCTTTTAGGGAAAGGGGGTGTGGATGAAGATGCAGGTTGCTCAACTATAGGAGTTGTGGGAGTTGACTTTTCTTTCTCTTTTTGAGTGTTTGAGTTTTGAAGAGATGCATCCTCAAAACCCTTATTTACTTTAAGAGAGTCCTCCTTAGAGGTATCTTGCTCTTGGACATCTATAGAAGGTTTTTCTAAAACTCTACCAAACCTGAGTTGTACATCATTGAGAGGAACAATCATATAGGTAGGAAATTGCTGTCCTTCTATCATGTAAGTATTCTGAGGATTTTTATTGTTAGGATTTGGCAATGGCTGAGCGGGCAGTTGATTTGTCTTTTTTTGAAATGGAATCATGAGTTGAGGATTTGGATTTTGTTGAGAAGGTTTTTGTTGTTGTGGAAATGGCAATGAAAGTTGCGGATTTTGATTTGGAAGCTGGGGAGTTTGTTGATTTTGAAAAGATGGAGAATATTGATAAAATTGAGCAAATCTCCCATAAGGATTTTTCATCCCTTGTGCCCATGATTGATATGGATTTTGAGGTTGGGGCCAAGGTTGTTGCCAAGAATTCCAATTTGGTGAGGGTTGAAAATTCATAGGGTTGTTAAATCCTTGATTTTGTTTCCCCTGCCAAGGTCTTCTATAAACAAAATAGAGAGATTCTACTGAATTTGGATCTTTTTGAAAGATAGCTTTAAGCCCAGGAATTGAAGGACAATCCTTGGTCTCATGATTCTCTGAGCAAATCATACATGTTTCTACAACTTTTGCATCCAAGGGGCATTCCCTTAGAGCATATTTCTTCCTACATTTCGAACAAAAGATGGCCAGAGCATCAATTTCTGCTTTCTGCTTGTTTTGAATTTTAAGGGTGTCTAGTTGTTCACTAAGGCTCCCTAGGATATCAGTTTTGAATTCATCAAGCATATTGCCAATCTCTACCCTACTTACTGATCCAGTTGCAAATTTGTTTTCTCTGATAAAAGGATCTCCAGGCCCTTTTCCCGTTTTAGACTTTCCTCTCGAGAGATGGACACATAGTTCTGCTATGTCACGAAGTGGAAGTTGAGAAATGTCTCCCTTCCCCATCATGTTTAAAATATCTATCCATTCATCTCTAATGGATTTCAATAAAAGGGCTTTCAAAGTTTCCTCATCTAAGTTACTCATTTTTTCTCTCTTTAAATTGTATTGAAATCTTTCAAGTAAATCCTCCAAGTTTTCATCTTCTTTTTGCATCATTTTGAATACCTCATCTTTGTGATTTGGTGGCCATACAAAATCCAGGTTATCTTATCCAAAAATGTTTGTTTTCATATCATTCCAAGTCCTAATAGATTGGGTGACTAATCCCATGAACCATTTCAAAGCAGCTCCCTTCAATGTTGAAGGAAACAGTTTGAGTTTTTTAGAGTCTTCCATATAGTCATAGGTTCGGCACACGACTTCAAACTCAAACGGAAATGTTTCAGGATCCTCACTTCGCAATCCATAAAATTTGGGGAGGACAGATGGTGAGATGTTTTTCATCGTTGTGTGAGTTTCCTCATCAACTATAGGGAATCCAAAAGAGTTATCTCCTTCCCTATTTCTTCCATTATTACCTCCAACTCCACCATTGTTGCCTCCATTATTTCCTCCTCCTCTACCTCTACCCCCCAATCCATTTACTATTTCCTCCGTCATGATAGTTTCCTCAGAGTCTTCTGGTTCTTCTATCAAGGGTGGATGAGAGAGAGTTTCTTCCTTTTCTTCTTCAAGTGATTCTACTTCTTTGATTACAATATGCTCTCCTGTAGAAGTAAAGAAAGGGTCTTCTCCTAGATGAGATTTGGTAGATAGTGTAGGAGAATCCTCTAATTCAGTTGCTACTCCTTGAATTCCAAGAATCTTAAGGCTAGGAGTAGATGGTGGTAAATCTTGTCTATGCCTTGAAGAAGCTAGAGTTGTGAAAATCGAACTTTTGGCTCTAGCTATAAACCTCCCCCTAGAATCTCTTGCTCTATGCATGTCATTTTTTTTTATTTTTTTTTCTCTTGAAGTTGGACTAATAATTCTCTTTCTGATCTTCCAGATCACACTAGGTGTAAGAAGAGAGCATACTTAGGAAATTATTGAACCAATAACTCTTTTTTTTTATCCTCCAGATCACACTAGGCGTAAGAGGAGAGCATACTTCAAGAAGTTATCAATTTTTCCCTTCTTTTTATTGTTGTTTTTTTTAAGAATTGGCTACCTAGTTACACTTCCCCGGCAATGGTGCAAAAATGTTTGGTCAATTTAGTGTGTCCTAAATTGCTACATTAATTATCAATCCGGGATTCGTAAGCTGACGAAGTGTGGCGCACTATATATGCAAAATAACATATTTCTTACTTTTGTCTTTTTTTATTTTTATGTTGTTTTGGGGGTTTTTATCTTTGTTTGTAGAATTCCTGTTCCTAAATTTCTAGAAGGAAAGTATGGTTATAATTTTTAAGGCAATTATGTCCTTTATAAGGGTTCCCAAAACTTAACACTTCAGAAGGTCTTAGAACATACTAGTGAAAAATAACACTTGAATCAAGAATGAAAAGATGTTGCTAATTAAAACAAGTAATTAATGAACTACTGATTATGAAACTATCATCTCTGCTATTGTCTAAATACAGAAAATTGATTTAAGCTACTACACTCAGGGAAATCAAAGATTGCAAAGAAAGTAAAACTAAAATCAAATTACATCATCCATATTTCGTTCCCTCGCCAGTTAGTCTAGCTATGGATTTCGGAGGTAACAGTCAATGAAATGAGCAATCCAATTATCTAATTGTAGAAAAGTAAACTAAAATCAAATCACAACATTCATATTTCAATCCCTCGCCAGTTAGTCTCGCTATGGCTTTCAGAGGTAACTGTCAATGAAATGAGCAATCCAATTATCTAATTGCAGAAAAGTAAACTAAAATCAATTTACAACATTCATATTTCAACCCCTAGCCAGTTAGTCTCGCTATGGCTTTCGGAGGTAACTGTCAATGAAATGAGAAATCCAATTATCTAATTGTAGAAAAGTAAACTAAAATCAATTCACAACATTCATATTTCAATCCCTCGCCAGTTAGTCTCGCTATGGCTTTCGGAGGTAACTATCAATGAAATGAGCAATCCAATTATCTAATTGCAGAAAAGTAAACTAAAATCAAATCACAACATTCATATTTCAATCCCTCGCCAGTTAGTCTTGTTATGGATTTCGGAGGTAATTGTCAATGAAATGAGCAATTTGATTTCTGACTAACTTAACAAAGCAAATGAACAAAACTGAACTCAACAAAATTGAACTCAAATTAAAAGAAACTAAGAAAAGCAAAATCAGCAGAGGATCAATTCCATATCACTAGTTATTATGAAAATTATATACAAATGTCTAGGCTGCCTACTCTATCCTGAAACATGCACACACTGATCAGCGTTATACAAAGTTTGTAAAACCATGAACAACAGTGAAATGTTAGAAATATATACACAAATGAATAACTATAAAACATATGCAATGAGAATAAAGAAACGATGCATAAATACTATACAGCAACAATGGAAATGAAACCTTAGTGTGCAGGGGCCCTCTGCACAACTTGGCCAACAGGTTATCAATCCAAAATCACATTTACGCAAGCATGTAGAACAGAGTCTTCTTCTATATATCTCAAAACACAGTTACAGCAATAAGCTAATGTCACGGCACAGTGAGTTCTTAACAGCAAAAATTACATTCCAAAGGCTAGCTATTATGTGTATAGGAACGCGTTATTTATAACAAAGGTTTCATAACTGTTTTTCTGGACAACTACGTGAACAGAGGACACGTGAAAAACAACGTCGATGGATTTATCATCATGGTCGCCGAGATTAGGCAATTTGTTGAAAGCGGTTGTTAGATCCACATCGTGGTCAGCCTACAGGTGTCAACGTTCCTCCAGAGATCTGGAAACGGCCACGAAAGTCTTCACGTGCTTGAAAACGGAGTCCTGTTTTTGTAAGACTCTCCTGTTTGACCACCGCTTGACCATCGTTGACCACGACCTTCTTTGATGAATCCAGCTGGACCAATGGTACCTGACCCATGTCCAGGTCATTTCCAACTTGCCCATGTGGCTTGCTTTGCCTCGTGACACCTGCAACCTGTAGTTTAACAAAAACGGTTGCGGAAAGTTGAACCAGCTGCGGAAAGTGACAAGATTCCGCAACTCATAAGCAAAAATCTAGTTCAAACAGCAAACACAAGGTCATAGTTAAAAAACCACTTTAAATGCTCTTTTATGACTAATATGCAATGATGTTGATAGCTTAGGAGGTCCAGGTAAATGGAAATAAGCTAGAAAAATGTGTAGGAAAGATGCAAGTTCAGGGCTCAACATAGTCCATGAACGTAAGTATTGGTGAAAAGAAAGTGTCCAGTGGTGCCGCACCTCGCTATAGTGTGGTTGGAAGATTACCGCCAGTGTAGAGGCATGACAAGTGGTATCAGAGCTAATGTTCAGGTTGACGATGAAGTGTTGATCCCACTACACTATCGTGTAGGCGGTATCAGAGCTGGTCCAAGTTTTGCAAGAAACTTGGTGAAATGAAAGTGGTGTCAAGACGGATTCGGGAAGTGCAGGTGAAAGAAGTTGATCATTGATCAAGAGCTGATTCAGTTTGTAGGGAATCTGGTGGATGGTCTATACTAGATCACAAAGAAGGATGTTGATGACAGAGATGGCAGGTGAATCTCATGTTGTGGGTGAATCTAGCCATAATGCAACTGAGGCTTTCATAAACAAGATATTGGAAAGGATGGAAGAATTGGATTCTTTATATACTTTAACAGTGGTCGAGATCCTTAAAGATCAGGAAGGAAATGCGAAGATGAGAGAGGACTTCGATGAAATCCAAGACCGATATGAGTATACTGACTTTAAGTATACACAACTTGAAGATGAAGTCAAGGAGATTGGGAAGGCAAGAGACCAAGGTTTGGCAGAAATCTTGAACTTGCAGAAATCTCTTGACAAAGCAAAGGATGAGATAGCGGTGTTGAAGAAGGCCGTGAGACATAACTCAGGTGGAGGAGTGCCTCATGTGAAAGTCAAGGAACTGGAATCTTATGATGGTACAAGAAGTGCAAAGACTCTTGGTAACTTTCTATGAGATATGGAGCAATACTTGGAACGCTTGAGTTTACGAGATGAGGAGACTAAGGTGAAAGTGGTTTCTCAATTCTTGACGAAAGATGCTAAGATGTCATGGCGAAAAAGGATGGATCAGATTACCAGTGGTAGTGTTGATGACATAAATTCATAGGATGACATGAAGAAGGCTTTGCAGACCCACTTCAGTCCTCAAGATGAAACATGGGAAGCAAGGATGATGATAAAGTATATTAAGCAAACGGGCAGTCTGCAGACATATCAGCGAGAGTTTGCAAGTGCAATTCTGGAACTTCGAGACATGGCAGAAAGGGACAAGGTGTTCAACTTTATCGTTGGGTTGAAACATTGGGCATGCAATGAAGTAAAGAGGTAGAAGATTAAGACACTTGAGGAGGCCTTTGCTGTTGTGGATCATTTGGTAGAGCATTATGATGAAACTTCTAATGAGAAAAAGAAGAAGTTCAATAAGCCGAAAGAGAAGAAAGATGATACTTCGAAATCAGATGACAAGTCGAAGACGAAGAAACCATTTAAGTGTTGGATATATGTGGAACCACATACGGTGAAGAATTGTCCTTCCAGACCGAAAGTGGTTTTGGTGGCACAGTCTAATGCGAAGAAAGAAGAAACTTCTGTGGGGGTGATGCAGATACTTGGAGCTGCAGTTGCTACGGAAGCAGTTTCTCGAAGAGATCCAGAAAGGAACAGCTTGGAGTATGTTCGGATGAAGGTTGGGAATGCGGATGTACTCACTATGGTGGATAGTGGGGCTACTCACAACTTCATGAGTGAGGATGTTGCGAGAAGGATTCGGCTAAAGTTTGTACCAGTGAAGGCACAAATGAAGGCAGTGAATTCTCCTCCTGGTTCTGTGATTAGTGTAGCTAAAAGAGTGGACACAACACTAGGTGAGTGGACCGGGAAAGTCGACTTCACTATAGTGCGGATTGATGACTATGAAGCTGTGTTGGGAATGGAATTCTTGAAACAATATGATGCGATGATTGTTCCACATTTGAAGAGGTTTTACATTTACGATGGAAGGGAAGATGTACCCATTGGTGTTCCAACCATTGGTGTGACAAAACCTGAGTGTAAGTTGACAGTGATGCAGATGGAGGACGAGAAGTGGATGAATGAGGTGTGTAAGCGGTTGTCTACTACTGAGGAAAAGCTTGCAAAACAGTCACAGGTTATCAGGACACTATCTGATAGTATCTTGGATTTCTCTAAGAGACTTGAGGAGGTTGAGGATGACGATGACGATGAGGTTTATGTGAGACTGAATGTCCAGGAGGAGGATCAGGTTGCATATCTACAGAGGATGGAGATAGAAGATCCAGACAGGTGGATTGCGCTGATTAGTGAGGGAGATCCTTTAGGCTCTACTCCCTCCACATCTTCTTAGATAACTTAGAAGATGGGGCTCATTGTTAGCTACTCATGGCAGTGAATCCTTTAAACAAGTTGAGCAGGTATGACAGATAGATGATACAGGAATGGCTTGGCATTAGCATCATGACATGTTGTAGATGGGATGGAGTTTTCATGGACCTGAGCATGGGGAGATTCTTGGTGAGTCCAGGATGTGGCAGAGTCTGAGAAAAGACTGGTGTAGGCATAAGGATGTGCATTCTTATGATTTGAGCGTGACAGTTGGACTAATCACCCGACTAGTTGAAGTCATGGGGGTCGCTAGTGTGCAGCGATGTGTTAGCATTATGTTGGAGTATCTTGATGACAGTTCACAATGGGATGACACATGGTAGAGACGGTCATTTTTCATATGTTGCAGGGATGTTGCAACGTATGGACTGGTTGATATCATGGATCAAGAATTGGTTGTTATCTTGGTGGTAGATGGTTACTGGGATAAGATATTGTCGAGGACGACAATGATTTCAAGTGGGGGAGGATGTAAGGCCTTGCGGTCTATGCAAGGGGAAAGCACACCCACCGAGCGAACAAGTCAGTTGGTTGTGCGGACGGGCGACCGGGTGAGAGCGCACCTTGCATAACGAGTTGGTCGAAATGGTGACTCGTGTGGAGGGCCACCCAGGTAGGGCGTGTCGTGCACAACAAGTTGTTTGACACGGTGAACGTGTGGACGGGTGACCTGGGTAGGGCGCACCGTGCACGACGAAACGAAAGAGTGCCAGTTTGGCGAAACAGAGGTGTGACTCATGCGAAGGGCACCCAGGTGAGGCAACACGGTTATGATGAGGTGCACCCAAGTTACGCAAACAACACGACGAAGTTGGAAATTTGGCTAAGTGTGAATTTGGGGTTTCCCAAGATTTAAACTATACTTTGTAAAAGTGAAAATTATATATATTGATTCAGGCAGACTCCTATTGTAGGGAGTCGTCACTCCCTTTATACTGTTGTGAATTTCTACTTGTATAATGTTGTTGATGATGAATGTGTATGGGTTTTCATCTATGTAAAGGAAAAAGATAATACTTGATAATGAAAATAAAACTAAGTATGAATTTAGGCATAGTCCATGAACGTAAGTATTGGTGAAAAGTAAGTGTTCAATGGTGCCACACCTTGCTATAGTGTAGTTAGAAGATTACCGCTAGTGTAGGGGCGTGACACAACCAGTGTTGCTACATATAAATTATCATTTAAATTTTTTTTATGAGTTGATATTATTTTATTTTATTTTTAGATCTTTTAAAATTTTATTTGGGCCCATATGAGTAAAATTTCAGCTTTTAAAATAGTTAAATTTTTTTATGAGTTGACATTTTTTTTTAGATTTTTTAAAATTTTATTTGGGCAAACATAAATTTCAACTTTGATGGCCAACAAACAGTATTACACATCACACTGAGTTGTAAAATAAACCTCTATACTCAATTAAAAAGAATAAAATAGTGGCCACATATTTAAATACCATACAACAGAGCAAGGGTGAATAATTATTGGGAAGAAGCGGCAAGATTCATGTTCATTCATTCACTCATCATGAGTAGTAGCATATCAACAATTACTGAAGAGCATTGATAAGTTGGATGTTTCATTCCTTTTGATGGGGAATCTTTAACTCTGGATCCAAGCCTGAACTCAATGGATTTTCAACGATCCTTGCACTTGAGAACCCTGGATATCCTTAATCATCTGATCTGCTAATTCTATATCAAATGCATTTTTAGTTCAAATAGTTGTATTTACAACATTTTAGGTTGTTGTTTTTCCATCTTAAAAGCCATTAGGAGTAGTGATATAAACTATAGTTTTTAGGGCATATGTTTCAATTCAAAGTAACAAGAATAGTTGATTTTCATTGTACTGATTTTTTTAATGGCACCCAATTTCGGTGTTGGGAAATGGTGGAGCAAGCAGTACCTCTATTGTTGTAAAAATGGAGAACCCAGATTACTCAATGCTAGAATTAGCGAGCCCTGCAAATGGTTTTCAAGTTGATAAGGGCGGTCAAGGTAAAAATGCTAAGCAGCTCACATGGGTTCTATTAGGGCCTAAATCTACCTCAGGCTGAGAAAGGCAGGTCTAGGGTAACATCAAACCATGCTTAACCTGGTAGCTAGCCCTAACAGGTCGGGAGAGGGCTCTCTCCTTGTCACTCTCAGGAAAATATAGCAAATGAGGCTTGAGATGACTGATCTAAAGACTAATTTTAGGCTAGGTATATCCTCAGAAGAGTTTAATTGAATTTAATGATGGTTTGTTGGCTCAAATGTGAAAGGCAGATTTGGGTCCTGGGAATGGACACAGTCTTCCAGAGGTTTTTGTGGGGAGAGGTAGGAAAATGGTTTAGTACTGTGAAATAAATGAGATGAAGAGTCTTAATACTGGTGAGGAGTTGGAGAGGGCATGAAAGTCTCAGGGATCCTCTTCAAACTACTGAAAACATAGAAAACTAAACAAACTCTAGGTAGAGCACTGCAACATCAATGAATTCTACCTTCATCCTTGATTCATTTAGTTAAGTTGAACAAAGAGAGATGATGGCATACATAAACACATGATAACTTGAATCACATAAGGAAAAACAATGCTAAATCACCTTGTCACAAGAATCCCACAAAATGCTGCAAACCTTGGTTTATTTTCTTGCCAAACAGCAGAGATGAATGTACAATAATGCTCAACGCATTCACAAGAGTCCAACCATTTCAAATGACTGAAAAAAGTACTATATATAGGCAAAAAACAACTCATGCTAGGCTTTAGGGGCCAAATTCATGAGCTTAGGAGTTGTTTCAACAAGATCTAAACTAAGAACTGAAAAGTAGGTAGTGGAACAGCTTGCCTCTAAAACCTAGGAAACTGATTCATTCAGTTTCAAACTACCTTTTCATGATGAATCTACCTCCATGAGTTAAATTTTAGCATATTTACATCAAAATCCATCAAGTTACATCAAATTACATCATTAATTTGACTATGAGGAAGAGAAAAGTCAAACTGAGAAAAAACTAGGCGAAAAATAGAGTTTTTGGGCAAAAAAGTCAATTTTCCATCATGTGCGTCGCGTTGTTGTCCCTGTGCATCGCGCCTTTTTGTAGCTAATGTTGGAGGCCTTCCCATGCACCCAACTTGCTCCAAGTGGGCTTGTTGGAAAGGTCTGCCTGTCTACTTTCCAAAACAAGTGGAATTTCTGAATTTGGTGTCCATTTGCCCCTCCAAAAATAAGTTCTCCAAACATTGCTTCCTGTGTGGCCAAAAAAGGGCAGAAAGGGCATTTTTGAGGTGTTTTTGACCATTTTGGAAGCTCAAAACTTGACAAAATTTCTTGGCCATGTGTGAGCATTCATATTTTTTCTTGAGGAATCAAAAAATACTAAGTTTTCCTTCGAAAGAGGTCCCTAGCAAAAGCGCGCGCCAGGTGGCGCGGCACACCAAGTGGCGCGGTGCACCAGGTAGAAAAACCTGTTTTTTACTCCAAAAGTATCCCAAATTTCTTGAAATTTGGGCTGACTTTCCTACATCAAGTGTTTTGTTGGGCTAAGGAAGCCTCAGCCAAGATCTTGAGCTTGTCTTTCTCTTTTTTCTTCCTCAAAGCTTTCCTCAACTTAGCCTTCAAAGTCCTAATTCTTGCTTTGCAAACTTTGTTTCTCACCAAATAGTGATAGCCCATATGCCTCAACATCTTTTTCTCTTTGTTGGCCTTCTCCAACATCTTTTCCAAGTCCATGTTTTCCCTCTCAAGTCAAGACTCCTTATCATTCTCTATCTCTTGTTCAATGGAAGTCAAAGTGACAAGGTCCTCTTCGTGATTTTGCTTCTTTAGTTTCAACATTTCTAGCTCCATTAGGCTTTGCTTATCCTCCAAATGTTTGTTTTCTTTCTTATTTTCCATCTATATCATCCTCATGCATCTTCTCTTTGCCTTTGTTTTGCTGCTTATGTTTCTCCATAGAACTATCACTGAGTGTCTCTTCCTCATAGTGCTTGTCTTAGGAAAATGATGAGATGAAGGTATGGTGGAAAAAATGATGATGAAATAAGACAATGGTGATGAGTATGAAGAGATTTTACTCTTGGGAAATGAAATTGGGGAAAGAAGGGAATAGTTTTGGGAGATTAGGGTTTAGTGAGGGATTTAGGGTTTCATGAGGGAATTAGTTACTTTAGGGGAGTGGGATATGGGAAAATAGGATAAATGGAGTGTATTAGGATAATAAAAGAGTGAAAAGGGGTTTTGATGCTGGATATAGTGGTTTTTAAGGAGTGATAGGGTTTGGGGATGCCAATTAGGGTTTGGGAATAATAGGAATTAGGTATTAGGGTTTTGGGGATATGGGGATAGATGAGTTTGAATAAGAGGGGTAAGGGATATGAAATGAGGAGAGTGTAGTGGAGGAATGTAAAAATGATTGCAGGGAGCAAACAACAACAATGACAATTTTTGCAAACCCTAAACAACTTTTTTAATGGACCGTGCAACGAACTAGGGTTTGAATTTGCACCTATATAAACACCATCAAGCAGGATGAAAACTATTGAAAATGAACTTTAGGATGTTTCACTTACTTTTAAGGAAGAATTTTATAGGATTTGGAGACTTTGCAAGATGATTTGAGTGAAATTTGGGCTAAGCAGGCAGGTGCGCCGCGCCACTACCTAGATGTGTCGCGCCTTTTTGCAGACCAATTTTGGAGGCCTTCCCGGTATCCAAATTGGGTGTAGGATAGCTCATTGGAAAGCTTATTGAGTTTAATTTCCAACATATCTTTAATTTTTCAATTTGGAGTTCATTTTCCCTATCAAAAGTCCAATCTCCCAAGACTGGTCAAAATGTGCAAAATGAAGCTGCCTAAAGGCAGAGTGTTGTTGCAGTCAACTTTTGAAAGTCTTTCGCAACCCCAAATTGAGCTCATGATAGCTTATTAGAAAGAACTTTGTATCTAGTTATCATTTGACTCATCAAGAAAATCATTAAGCCAACCAAGCTAGGAGAAATCTTGATTTCCTCAAGGTCACTTCAGAGGTGCATCAATTCTCCTGAGGCAACTGTATTTTCTCTAAAACCATGATACCTGTGTAAAACGTGAAGGAGGTTTTTCTTCCTTGGATTGTTGTGGACACAAACCACTCTCAGTGTTCCCAAATTCATCTTTTTTCTCAGAAACATGATTGGAGTAAAACCTATCCTGGTGTGTGGAATAAGGGATTTGTCGAAATGAAGTGAAATGAAGGGGATAAGGGACTTCTAAATTCTTGAGAAAATTTTGGGAAGTAGGGAGGGATGTTAGGAAGCAAGATAAAATATAATTTCAAAGATTGAGTGAAGGGAAGGGGTCCAAAAGGGCAAAACACAGGCCTAGCCTAGAAAATTGTCAAGTTGTAGCAAGAAACTAAGGTTTGTGTGAAAATGAGGAATTTGGGGGATCTCAATAATGGGAAGTGTTTACTAAGGTACATTAAGGATAGGGGAAGGTGTATGAACATCAGGATACAAGTTTTGCTGATTATTTGACCATCCAAGAGACATTACCTTCAAAACCCTAGGAGAGGGAAATGAACCTTACCTAGGCACAACTGAAGCATGAACAAGGTGTAAAATGACCCATTGGAACTTGACATGATGATAAAAACCTTCTGAATGGTGACATGGACTAACATTTGGACAACTTTGAAAAGAGTGAAAACAAACCATAGACCTAATACCTAGTGACCAAATTTTGCTTGAAGACTCATTGAAATGACAAAATTTGACCTTAACACCTTAAAATCACTTTGTAAGCGCATGTTTGATCGCTGGAGGAAGGTTTCAAACACTGACACTAACAGGTTCTTATGTTGAAGACTCATTAGGCAATAGGATACCTAGCTTGGCTTGCCAATGGAGTTCGAGCGCTTTTTACTTTAGTCAAAATACGTTTCACTGTGCCTTCTAATGAATCATGAATGACTTTTCATAAAAGTACGCTTTACATAGTGATTAGGTGTTTCCTTATAGCTTCCATTTTGTTGTTAAAGTTTGAGCTATTGGCTTATTGGAAGGGGTGACATTTCAGTGGGTCAAATCTACATATACCTGCATTTCTGAGCATAAATGGCCTTCTGCAATTTATATATTCAGGATTTCTTTATGCCAGAGCGAATTACCTAGCTCCTCGTCTTCAATATTTGGCCAATGTGTGCATCATATGGTTCCTTATATAGTCAGCAAATTGAGCCTTGTTATGCATCGGTTGTTTATCGATTAAGTTGAAGAATATCAAGTCAATTCCCAAATGTGAGTTGCGAAATGCAGTTGATTTGGAGCAAGGAGAAAATGCAGCTTATCTGATGGTCCACTTCCAAATGCCGATGTGCAACAAAAGAGAGGTATGTTGTGACTTCTTAAAGAAATGTACTTGAATTTGAAAAATGTGAGGTTTTCTTACATGGGATCAATTGTTGGCCTTCAAACTGATTTCTTTTACTTTTGATTGTGGTTTTAATCTAGTGAAGTTTGGGGATCAAGCATAACTCCATTGTCTTTGTTTATTAATTGATGTCGATATATTAATTTTAATATTTGATTCTGTTGTTTGGTAGGTGTTATAGACAATTTAGTTTTACTTGAGTTCTACCCCATAAGTGTCGAGTTTTACTTCAGTCATTTATTATTGATGTTTACAATGTAATCTATTTAATCATTTTGAATATTAAGAAGAGCAATCTCCTCTTCACTTTTCAGCTTCATTCTTTGTCATAGTATCAGAACTTATACTGTATAAAGAGTTATACTGTATAAAACTCTTTGCGAAAAAAACAAAAATAGAATAAAGTTGCATAAAACTCCTTGAGAGCGGCCTTTCATATGTGTATTCACAAGAAAAGAGCCGATATCGAAGAACAGAAATCGCAGCGAAGTGAAGCCTCCGAGGGCATAAAAAGAAAGTGGTTGTGAAGTCGTTGAAGAGAGAGAATAAGTTAAAAATCTGCATCAGAAGAAAACGTGCAATTTTTTTTTTGGGAAAATAACGTTATCCAGAAGTCAAACAGAGCGTATTAATGCTCACCCAAAGCACGAGAGAAGTGATAGTATTACGAACGCGAAATAGTTCCACGAGAGTTCTACAGCAACACGAGCCACCAAAAATCAAAGTCAAAGAGTTAAGTCGTTTATTTGTATCACCTTACCATTCGTATAAATCCACGTAAGCTCCATCTTATTCGAAAAGTTCATGGCATTTTTTTTAAATGTAGGTTTTCCAAAAAAATATAAAGGTACGAAGGTTTGTTAGGCTTTAAAAAGGAGTACTAAAAAAAGAGGGTTTGTTGTATTTTTTTTTTAAGTAAAAACTTGGAAAGTAAAAGAGATTTTTTTAAAAGGTTGTTTTTAAGTAAAAACTTGAATGTAAACGAGTGTTTTTTTAAGAAGGTGATGTTTATCTAATTGTGTTATAAAAAGAGGGAGATGCATTTTTTTAAAGAGATTTCTAAAAGATAAAGGTACATAAATTTGTATTTCAACAAAATGGTTTTTATCGGTGCTTTGCCACACACTCCGATTTTGTTTGGCAAAAATTATGAGTTTTGGTTTTTGAGAATGAAGACATTTCTGCAAGTCCATGAGTGTTGGGATACACTTCAGACTCCCTATGTAGAGCCAAATCAAGAAGCATGAGCGGCCATGACTAATAATCAGAGGAATATAGTGATTGAACTCGGAAAGAAAGAACACAGAGCCAAATGTTGGATTCAAAACTCATTCAATGACTCTATTTTCAACAAGATAATAGGCGCATCCACAACACATGAAGCTTAGGAAATCTTGAAAGTTGCATATCAAGGTAATGATACAATGAATACATTGAAATTACAGACATTGAGATCATAGTTTGAAACCCTAAAGATGACTGACACAAAAAATGTGGATCAGTTCATGACTAAATTCATGGGAATAGTCAATTAGATCAAATTCATCGGTGAAACCATTTCAAACAAGAAAATTGTTTAGAGAATCCTTTGAAGTCTGCCCAAGAAATATGACATGATTGTAACAACCATTCTGGAATCCAAAGATTTTACAACTTTCTTAGTAGAATAGTCGTCTGGATCGCTTCTAGCACATGGAACAAGACTCAACTTGACAGACGATTCCATGGAACAAGCTTTCAAAGCACAACTTTTTTTTTAGCAAAGGAAGAGGCAGAGGATATAGAGGTGGAAACAGGCGAGGCAAAGGTTGAAGCAGAGGCAGATCAAAACATCATCATGTAGCAGAGTAGTGGAGACCTCCACAAAACCAAACTCAAAGAAGCAGACCATGGAGCAAATATAATTTCTAGTGTTATTATCACAAGAAGTTTGGGCATTATGAAGATGAATGCAAAAGGAAACAGTCAGATCAGCACAAAGACAATTTCCATCTCTCCAACAATGAAGGAGAATCCTCTGAAACAATGTTTCTTTCATGCAATCTTTCTGAAGACACTCACAACAAAGATCTTTGGTTGTTGGACAATCGCTGCAGCAATCATATGACAGTAGTCTGTTCTCTTATCTTGATGCTTCCATGACATCATAAATTACTCTTGGAGATTGTTCTTACATTAAAGCTGAAGGAAAAGGTACTATTCCTATTCTTACTAAACAGAATCAACAGAAATATGTTTGTGATGTTTATTATGTTCCAAATTTGAAACATAACCTCATTAGTGTAGGACAACTAATGGAACATGGTTATGATGTAATATTTCAAGGTAACACATGTTATATCTATAACAAACCTCCCAATAGAAGACTGATAGCAAAGGTTGAAAATACCAAGAATAGGATGTTTCATTTGACTAGATTAGAAGTCGAAATCTTTCAGAGTCTTTGTTGGGTCCCTATAATACTAGTGATTACCCCATTACTATGGTAGGTGTACCCCTTATTAATATTGTTGTGCCCCTATTGCCCCCATATTGTTATTATTGTGCCCATAGAATCCCTCTATTGTTATTTGTGTGGCTTTATATTATTATTATTAAGTCAGTTGGGTTATATTGTGACTCCTTAGACTCCTATATATAGAAAGGAGGTTTTTTCACTTTTATCATCTAAGAATTGTTCATTTATGTAATGTAAAGGAGGTTGCCCCCTCGAAGAGGCTGAATTCTAAGGCGTTGATCTATATTTTCTACCTTTTCTTTAGCTGGTTTCATAACATTTGGTATCAGAGCTTTGGATTCTAGGGTTTCGTTGCTCCAAACAGGTCATCGTGGAATTTTCGCTATAAGTTTTTTTCTGCAATGTTTCAGAAGTCGAAAAAAAAACCCATTTGAGAAGACATCGCGCTGAATGTCGGGTCCGAATTTCAGAGCTTTTTGCGCTATATTTTCAGAGATATGATCTGAGGAAGTTGGTCCTTTTGCAAAATCCTGAATTACATTCAAAACAAGTGACCTGGGGTAAATCATCATAACTTTCTCTCTGAGAATCAGATTGAAATTTCGTCAGAAGGTACAGAAAGAGGATGCACTGTAGTTTCTTTTATATATTGTTCAGAGGAAAAGGTCACAATAGTGACACGTGGCACTTCATACAAGTTCGCTCTTCTGAAAAGGTCTATAATCAAGTCATTGTGGGAGATTTGGCATAACTCTTCATTGGAGAATCCAATTGGGGTCAGACTGGTGGCATTGGAAAGAGGACACAGAGGGCTACCACAAGTTGCAATTTCAAAACTAGATGTTCTAAAAGTACAGAGATACATCAGAGGCAATATCGAGCTCCTACAAAGAAAAAAAAAGGTGTGTAGATTTTTTTAAATTTTTGCTTAAGATTGGTTTGAAAATTTATTTTGAAGGAATTCAAAGGGCTAGTAGAGCATAATTATTAGTAACTGATGCCCCGAGGAAAGAAAATGCAAACACCTAGTAAGGAACTTGAAAGCTCTAGCATGACTCATGAAGAAGAGGAAGAAATGCTACATGATATATCAAAATTACAAGACCAAGTGCAAAAAATGTCAGCCTCACAAAAGCTAACAGAGATTAAGATAAATGGCATGGAATCTAATATAAAGAGTGTGGAAGCTAAGATGGACGATTGGAAGATATATTTGAAGACATACATGGACGATTTGAAGACAGATTTGAAGACAGACATGGACAAATTGAAGATAAATATGAATAAGTTGCTACAAGAAATGGTCACTAAGGGTGAAAGGGTAGTAAAGGAACATGATGAGAACAAAAGAAATGTTAATCATGATTCCATAGACTCTAATGTGGGATCGAAGACCCATCATATTCCAAAAATCGATATGAGGAAGTTTGATGGCAAGGATCCCGCAACATGGATATTACAGATGGAGCAATTTTTCGATCTGAATAATGTGCAAAACACACAAAAGGTACGTATTGCAACTTTATATTTGGAACCAAATCAGTTTGCATGGTATCAATGGCTTTGTTCTCGTAAACAAATCATTACTTGGGCAATTTTTACAGAAGAATTGACAGAACATTATGAGGATACAAAAAGAAACACTTTTTTTAGCCAATTGATAAGTCTCAAACAAAAGGGTTCAATAATGGAGCACATTGAGGAGTTCCAAAAATTGAACATAAGGGTAAAAAATATTCTAGAGGAGCATAGGA